>JZLH01S0031460.1:29425-44204 GCA_001188425.1 Eucidaris tribuloides
CGGCTACAAAAAAATCGAGCTCAGGGGGTGGGGAGACAGCAAAGCCTGTGGTGTAGCCATGGCAAAGCCCATCTGCTGCCCCTGCCGCCGCCCTCCCAATACAGTTTAAACAAAAAAAAAAAACAAGATCATCAGGTCCAAAGGAACACAAATATGGTACAAATCAGTAAAGTAGTGCCTTAGTGGATGTGGGGCAAATTATAAAAAAAAAAAAAAAAAACCAACTACAAAAACACCCTCACTATCTGAACTACATGTAGGGAGTGAGAGTGTTATCCTCTGAATATACTGTGGAGGTTTGATGAAATTTTTATCATCTACCTTGGCTTTTCTGTCAGTTCTTTACTAGTATGTAATACGGTAAATACATGTGCAACGATCTGTAGGCATATCACATCAATGAAACTCAAATGGATAAGAAAATAATTTTTTGTGTGTGTCATTATTTCATTCTGTTGTTATATCTTTCTTAGAGGTTTCATTAGGAAGGGGGGGGGCATGAGAATTCTAGTTTTTGCTTCACGCTGACAAAAATTTCCAATCTTCAAAATTTGTATGGATTCCCTAAAGTTCCCCTTTCCCATACACTCACAAATTGGCACTATTGAGCCTATCTTCAATGTGAAACAAGTGCATAAACTTTTGAGATGGAAAATTTGCAGGAAACCAGAAATGTTGTTCTCAGGAAATGGAGGTCCTTGGAGGGAAATTTGAGATTTCTTTACGAGAGGTTTTGACAAGTAGCGGTCTTCATATTGCTAGGAAAAGTTGGCTTGTTGTCAAATTAAATGGCCAAACAGTTTGCAAAGGCACAGGGGAACATATGAGTTTGTTAAAGTGAGATGTTAGATTCAGGGAGTGCTGATTCAGAAAGGCAAAACTGATAACGTTTTTCACACAATTGTATCAGAAATGTGACCCTTTTTTGACAAGAGTCACACCTTGCTACTGCAGTCAAACCTGTCATAGCGGCCACCTCTCTATACAGTAGCAGCCAACCTGTCTATAATAGTGGACACTAAAATGATCTTGTTGGATACAAATCATGTAATCATATAAAACCTGTCTATACATTTAGAAGCCTCTTGTCTTCACATTTTTTCTTACCCTTGAGTGGCTATTGAAGACAGATTTCGCTGTACTTTATTTCAAGTTAGATAAATTTACTGACTTCAGAGAGAGATGGGATGTCTATTTGATGTGATAACAAGACCAAGGGCAGTGCCCTGAAATTAAAAAAAAACAAAAAAAAATCATGAAATTGAGAGGGTTTTTTTGTTGTTGACATTTTTGCCTTACCTAACATTTTACAGTGATATTGTCCTTGAATAGAGTACCACATTGTCAGGCAGAGAATCAAAACAATGGCCACTGCATGGTGCTGAAGAGTGAATGAACAACCGTTTCGAAGTCACTGAACTTGGTACCAAGAGAGTGTGCATTAGTTGACGTTGATGTTGACGTTTGTAATTGTCTTGGATCTATTACATTCGATCTGTTGCATTGTGTTTGACCAAAACGTTTCAAAACTCAGGTTTTGATACATGCGCTTGAATATGTTTACGCATACGGGTTTGATCACGGTGGCTGCGAGCAAACAAACACATGTTAGGTGCAATGTTTCCAAACAACTTACAAGTTAGGAGGTTGACGCACTTCACATGCATGCGGATGATTACATAATGCACAAAGTTCATGAGTACTGTAGCGAGGTGTGACGATGATTAATCGGCAAATGAGTGCATGCAGAACAAAGACCCTATGTAAGAATAGAATTTTCGCATCTTATTTTTGTGTTTTGTCTCTGATACTTTTCAAATTTAAGTTCAATTTTTATTGGTCCAAAAAGGAATTCATATCGTTTACGTGCATATAAATACAGTTACAAATTTCAACAACAAAGAAGAAACATTAAATTCACAAGCAGCGACTAAAACAAAATACCTTATTTACAACAGGAAGTTCATTCTTGGTAGAATATTTGATAATGATCGATATTTTCACCCACTGAAATCCATCCAGGTTGTGAAGACCTCATCAAACACATGCTGGTCCTGGATCCGGCCCGGCGCTACACCACAGACCAGGTCCTAAACCACCGGTGGGTCAAGGCTGACGGCCCCGATCCGGTCTTTGACAAGATGTTCGCCGAACACAACTCCGAGACGAGTCACCAGGACCCGCTCAACGAGACCGTACTACAACACATGGCATCCATGGGTCTCAACAGGGATGCCATTGTCAAGGTGAGTAGAGGTCAAAGGTCACCAAAGTTGAAAGGTCATTTGTGTCATGTTTGGCAGAGAATGGATGTGCCAATATGATAGCCTATTGGTTTTAAGCTTAAAAAAAAAGGTCACCGTACTACAACACATGGCATCCATGGGTCCAGTTTTAACTCTTGACATGCCAAAGTCACAAATATGCACCATACGATATACACAATGTTCATAAATTCTCTAGCACGTTACGAGTTAAAGCCCAAGTTTAGTTTGGGGGATTTTTTTTTATCTGAAAGCTTTATGCCCAAAAGTCATATCCCAGCAATAACAGATTCTGAATGTCTTTATTTTGTTTTAAAATTAATTAATGAAAAATCTTGGGGGGGGGGGGGGAACCCCCCGAGATTTTCAACTATATTTTACATTATAGCATCCAAAGGGTTAATAAGGTGTTAAGGTTACATGAGTTATACCTCATCAGAAAGAGCAGAGAATTAGAGGTTGAAGGTCACCAAAGTTGAAAGGTCATTTTTGCCAGTAATATGTACTGATGTTTGACAGAAAATAGATGCATTGATGTTATTGTCAATTGACTTCAAACTTTAAAAAACTGAAAGTTGAATGTTGTTTGATTAAAGTCTAAAATTTATATTTTCAACATGAATTTTGGGTATGTACTGTAATTAATGTGTTTGCAGTCAATTGCGAACTTAAGTTTTGATGAACTGACTTCCTGTACTGTAATTTATGTCTTCATATTCACTCCCAAGTGCTGCCAGAATGATTTTGTGTACTGAAATAAAAAATCAAAAGTTTGATGAATTGACTTCATGTACTGTAATTTAAAGTTATGCCACGAAATTACAAATCAAAATTTTGATGAATTGTTTATGTACTGTAATTAAAAGTTATGCCACGAAATTACAAATCAAAATTTTGATGAATTGTTTATGTACTGTAATTAAAAGTTATGTCTTAAAATTACAAGTCTAAACTTTCGATGCATAGACCACCTGTACTGTAATTAATATTTTTGCAGTCAATTACAAACCAAAGTTTTGATGAACTGAGTGCAATCTACAACCTACTGCTGGACAAGCATAGAAGACACTTGCGGGCTTCACCGGGGCGGGGTATGGGGGAGAACGACGAATCGCAGACCACGGCGCTACTGGGCCAGTACCACGCCCTGACGATGAGCGACGGTCTCCCGGGGCAACGGAACATGATGCTGCCTGACCAAATGATCCCCCAGGTCAACGTCACGAATGAGGATAATCAGGTCATTCAGGTAGGTCATAGGTCAAATGTCAGGATTAACTTGTGAGATATAATGACTTTTGACAAGTCGCTCTGGTGATAATTGCCACTGCTAAGCCTCAACGTGACCCTAACATGTATTCTATACCTAGTCTTTTACAAAAAACAAGGTTATATTCTCAGCCCCAACAGTTTTTTGGGTAACGATTTTGTCACTGAAGCAACTGTCACTAAAACCCAAAATTTTTTAGGATGTAAATGTCAGAAGTAGAAAGTAAGAAATAGGATGAGATGGGTTTTGGTTCTTTGTGTGTGTAATATTTGAAAGAAAAATTATTAGGAATTATCCTCCCCTTCTTTGGCAAAAGGAAACAGTTGACAAATCACTAAAATATGAGTTATTGATGTCCTTAACATGTTCATTTATGCAGAATTTGGAGAAGCAATAATCATTCTAGTGAAAGATCTGTACATCAGAACACAATGAAATTGCATTTAATTGACAAACACAAATCAATCATTTATGTGAAATGACGCTGTTGTCACTGGCTTCCTTATGACAACATACGGTAGAGTTGACAATTATCAAACTGCTATTTGCTAATGCTATACAGTATTGTAGTAGTTGTAGTAGTACAGCTACATCACTACTACTAGTATGATTTCAGTAAATTTCTTTTTTCTTTCTTGTTTGTCTTACTTTTTTCTTGTAGTCAAACGATCAGCTTGAAGAGATGGACAGCGATCCCGAGGAACCCAGCCCCGAGGCGTTGGCCCGATATCTCCAAATCCGACGAAACACCGTCATCCCCGGTGACCCCTCCCACAAACTGCCTGATGCCCTTCTCGCCAAGCTCGCCCCCACCCCTCAGCGTGGGGGTGGGGCTGGGAGGGGGTGGGGACGGGGACGCCCACATGGCGGGGATGATGGGGTTGCCATTTGGGGCGGCCGCCTTCAATGTGAACCGCAACGTGCCGCAGAACTTGCCGCTGCTCAACGCCATGGCTAACCAAGCCGAGCAGCAACTTACATACAAGGTATGGCTGTAGAGCGTTACAATGGTATATCTTGTAAAAAGCTAATTTTAGAAAAATGGTATTAAAATTCAAATGTTAGAGAAGTGTTATCGACATGTATACATTTTATAACACTAATAAAATATTAAAAAAGTAAAATAAAAACTAATAATTTAGCATATTTGTGCATATATGATTATTACATACATACATAATCTATAATGAATTAAATGAATAAATTGATAGATAAATAGATAGATTGACAGATAAATAGAGAGATAGATAAGTCAATAAAGAGATAAATGAAAAACTGAACAAATGTAAGTAGATAGTAAGTAAGAAAGAAGGAAAGATAATAATCATAATAATAATAATAACGTCTTATTTACCCAGGGTAGCCACTTCAGTCTGATAGACTGCTCTTCCAGCGGGCCCTGCATAAAATAAACATGTTATCATTACCCTTCTCTGTTCCCGGCCTGGGCTGGAACCCGCGACCTTCAGCACATGGGATGGACACTCTATCCACTAAGCCATCACGCCGATAGATAGAGGAATAGAACATGAGTGAACAAATTTGTGTGGCAATTTAACCAAACATTTCAATTGAGAACACTGAAAAATGATGTAATATAAAAGTGTGTATATCATTGTCTTGTCACAGGAACAACATTTACTCAAGCCTCCTGCCCTAGAAGCCACGGGTGGTCAGTCCAACTTTGGGCGGAGGGCCTCCGATGGGGGCGCCAACATGTACTTGTACTTACAGCAGTTCAGAAAACAGCTCCAGACAGCAGCGAGAACAAGCCAACCGGGGGAAATCGATTCCATGGGGCAGGTAAGAATGCCACAGTTTCTCAGAAATGTTAATTATAAGAAAAAGCTGAAATGTCATGATAACCGATCAAGAAATATTTGTTGATAGCAATTCAACTCATGCAAATTTGTATGAATTCTGTTGTGAAAGAAAAACCTCACGGATTATATTCCGTAGGATATTGTTGAAATGAAATGCTGTATTTATTACCCCGGAGAGGAATCCATGGCAGTGGCATTGCTACAACTTTTTGAGAGTTTTTAGAATGGTCATAATATACTGGGCCAATATTTTGTTGAAAATACAAGTATTCAACTTATGAATAAACACATCCTGAGACTTTATGATATACCAGGTTTGAGTGGCAAACTAACCAACCAACTAACCCCCCCAAAAACAACAACCCCAAAACAGCAACTGTAGGTATATAAGATCTTACAAGCCAAATTTAACAATGACTACAGTATAAAAAAATCTGTGCCACATAATCCTCCATGCTCCAAGTGTCTTTGATAAGGTCTAAAAATGAAAGCAATAAGAAACCATGAACATGAAGTTGGATTCACGCTGGGAAGACGTAGGAGTAGAAGGCATGGTCCAACCACAATTACTGATTTTGACTTTGCTGACGATATCGCCCTAATCTCCAATGAAAGTCAGCAAGCACAGACACTACTTCAAAATGTAGAGAAAGAGGCATCCAGGGTGGGTCTTTATCTCAATTCTAAGAAGACCAAGTACATGTCATACAACCAGAAGGAAGACACACATCTATATACAATTAGCGGAGGTAAATTAGAGAAGGTGAGGGATTTCAAATATCTTGGTAGCCACCTTGACAGCTCAGGTAAAGATATTTCAATCAGAAAAGCCCAGGCGTGGAAAGCTTTGGACAGGATGAAGAAGGTCTGGAAATCCAAGATGAGTAGGGAAAGAAAAATCAAACTTTTCCAAGCGACAGTGGAATCTGTACTGCTCAATGGGTGCGAGTCATGGACAATAACCAAGAAACAAACAAAACAGCTGGATGGCTGCTACACCCGTCTACTCAGAACAGCCCTGAATATCAAGGTAGATGCAGAACACCATATAAGCAATGCCGATCTGTATGGCCGTCTACCAAACGTCACCCCGCCCGGCAAAAAAAATAAGGCTAAGAAGGTTAAAAAACTGGCTGGGACACTGCTTGCAAGAGAAAGGATGGAAGCTTTTCTCCCAACTCATGGGGTGGAGGAGCCGGGCTGGGGTAGGGCACATGGACAAAAAGCAGGGGAAGGCCAGCAGAAGACCTTCCATCGACACATTAATTTAGAACTGGTCCTGGCTGTTGAAACTGAGCTGGGAAGAGGGCAGATATGCTGACAGGAAGAGCTGTCCATCATACACCGAGATAGACCGCAAGGACTGTCGCTAAACTAACTAACTAAAAATGAAGCCCTGAAAAATTGTACTTCAAAACAATCACTTAGTGCTTGATCTATGAGTACCCAGTTTGACCATGTACTGTAGATTATTACTATTGACCATATGCTATAGATCAAGACTGTGATCATGCATACCTTGCCAGTGGCAGCCTAATTTTCCAAAGGTTTTGTATTTTAGCATGTTTATTTGTCTATTCAAGCACTATTATGTAGCTCGGATATTAAAGTTCCACAATGTTAAAGCACAAGTTTAGTTTTGGCGATTTTTTTTCATGTGAAAGCTTTATGCCGCAAGGTCATATCACACCAATAACAGATTCTGAATGTCTTTCATTTTTTTTAGATTAAGTAAAAAACGTCCGGGGGGGGGGGGGAGGGTGGGGGAGGGTTGACCCCTGAGATTTTCAACTATATTTTTACAGTATAGCATCCAAAGCGTTTATAAGATGCTAAGGTTATCTGAATTATACCTTGGCAGAAAGTCATCATCTGTATATTTGGCAAGAGTGTAATGACTTGGTGCCACTTAAAGTCAAATTTGATCACAAATTGCTCAACAAAATTATCAGACCTGTCCACTGTCAGATTTCCAATTTTGACACCAACATTTAGGATATCATCAACTGAAATTGGGAGTACTATAGTGTCACACTCCCATGTTCCGTATTGAAACAGCCATGTGCCACAGTGTGAACGGTAATAGGGTACTAGTTTGCAGACACAAAGTCTTGTCCATTGTGTTACTCAAATCAGGGTCTGAACAATCTCTGCGGCAGACTAGTACTTCCATAGGCCCTTTGTTATAGCTGATCTGGCACAAGCTCTGACCAACATGATTGGCCTTGGCTCAAGGCGCTGAGGAAGTTTAGTGCCAAAATAAAGTCTGTGCCTACCCATATCAAGATTCTTTTCTCCTCTTTCAATAGACGGCAACTGAATCCTTGCAGCAGAGGTTATCAGCCACGGCCATGCCAGAAGAGGATGAAAACTCAGATGGAGAACCAGATGAAGAGGCAATCAGAAGGTTAGAAGGAAGATTAAGAAGTGGAAGGGGATGGGGATGAGAAGGATAGATAGAAGGAAGGACTTGTTGGAGTAAATTGTATCAGACCATTTATGCGTTTAGGGGTGATATATACAGTAGTACCACAGATTAAACCATTTATGGTCAAATATTTTAAGATGGTTTAATGAGCATGGGTATCACTTTAGTCTGCGAGTTATCTCTGCCCCACCCCCCTGCTGTGTGATTGTGGTCTTTATGGAAATTACTTTCATACTGAACAAAAAAATCTTATTTTCAACAATTTTTATTTCATGTCCCTGTGAATTATTGCATGCGCACTCCTGTGTAATGCCCTTGATGAGTTATAATTCTTGCTCTCCTTATCTCCAAGGTATCTAAATCGAGGGAGGTGCCAGCACACCATCAGCCCCGATCTACCTTCCAGTGGCGACATGCCCAACTCCCGGATTCGGGTTCGGTTCTGGATCTGATTATAGCACAAGTAGTCTGGGTCTGGGTCTGGGTCAGGGTCCTGTAACAGCACTAGTAGTCTGATTGCTGGTCTTGGTTCTGTTAAAACAGTAGCAGTCCGGGTCCGGTTCTTGGTCTCGTTACAGCACTAGTTGTCTGGGTCTAGGTCTTGGTCTTGTTCCAGCACTTGTAGTCTGGGTCTTGGTCTTGGTCCTGTTACAGCTCTAGTAGTCTGGTTCTTGGTCTTGTTACTGCACTAGTAGTCTGAGTCTGGGTCTTGGTAAACACAAGTAGTCTGGATCCGGGTCTGGGTCCTGGCCTTAGTCCTGTTACAGCACTAGTAGTCTGGGTCCTGGTGTTGGTCCTGTTACAGCACTAGTGGTCCTGGTCTTCATCCTGTCACAGCACCGGTATTCTGGGTCCTGGCCTTGTTCTGTTACAGCACTGGTAGTCTAGGTCCTGGTCTTGGTCCTGTTATAGCGCTAGAAGTCTGAGTCCGGATGTTGTTCCTGTTACAGCAGTAGTAGTCCCGGTCTGAGTGTTGGTCTTGTTACAGCACTAATAGTCTGGGTCCTGGTTGGTCCTGTTACAGCACTAGTAGTCTTGGCCTGGGTCTTGGTCCTGTTACTGCTCTAGTACTGCCCCTAATGAGTTATAATTTTTTCCATTTTTCATCTCGTTCTTCAAGGTATTTAAATCGAGGGAGGTGCCGGCACACCATCGGTCCCGATCTACCGTCCAGCGGCGACATGCCCAACTCCCGGACCCGGCGGGAGCGGTTCCTACAACCGGACCGGAACGCGCACCTCCACGCCGGCTATGCCAACGCCCGCCGGGCCTCTGACGGCATGCCTAACCTCCAGTACTTCCGGGCGCATCTTGAGCGCATGGCCGCCACCGGAGGGGGTAGTGGCAGCAGCCAGAAGAGCTCCCTCAAGCAGCTGCACAAAGAGTGCCAGCAGTTACAGAAACAGTTCAGCACCCCTGTGGACGCCAGGACGCAGGAGCTGCAGCAGCAGCAGCATCAATTGCATAAAGAGAAGATGTAGAGTGGATTGGTAACTAATTTATGGAGTTCTTTCTGGTTTCTGTAGTAATCTTTGCGATATTTCCTTGTCATCGTTTGTTTTTTATGTTTGTTTCCGCCGTTACAAATATGCAAGTACTGTTATCCTGTATGTTATATACAATATGTTATATAATGTTATGTGTTTAGTTAAAATTTTATTCATGCATAGAAAGCAGATTTCCATTTTTGGTCCAATTAACTGTAATAAAACGAATTGAAATCTATCACATTTCAAGGAAAAACAATAATAGTTTTTGAAATGACTGTATACTATGAATTGAAATATAGTTGAAAATGTGTTTTTCTTCACCACAAGCTGTTAGATGGGTAAAGATATTCAATTTACAGTTGGTGAAAGAGGCTCTTTAACTCTAAATGTACAAAAGTCACAAATCTGCATCACATAATGCACATAATGCCCATAGAACTGTAATTTCCCTTGCACGTTAAGAGTTAAGGGTAAATGACATGATTGGGGTAGTCCTCAACTTGGGCTGAAACTACTCTAGAATCAAGTAAACTATGCAAGGATTCTCCTGTGAAAATCTTATAGTCAAACGTTGACTCATTCTAGAATAACTTATGTCAATATCCCTTGTGGTATTGTGTGGCTCCCTATGGATCTTATTTTTATCTGGCCCAGATAAAATTAAAATGCTAGTATGTTTATCCTTGATTCTCCTTAAGTAAACAAATTAGAGGCAAATCCTTCCAGCTGGGAGATCCATTCCAGCTAGTGTACAGTTGGTATATATTTCAACTGATTTGGTTCTTGAGGCAGTTTTAAGTGTTCCCAATCATGTCACTAACCTTTAATCTAATGAAATGTCTGAAACCTACAAGTAACATTCTTGCCACATTATGTCGTCTTTTCTGCAGCTATCACATTCACCTGGCAGCATACCAAATACATCCCCTCACCTCTCACCGGTTTCGTCCCTACGTTCGGAAGCGCCGATCAGCGATCTCCAAACGCAGCATCTACAACAGCATCTACAACGACTACAGCTCCAAAGGCAATCGGATAGCCCGCCGAGCCTACGCAAGCTGCACAGCCCGGGGAGCAGAGGGAGCCCTCCCCTGGCCAGTTCACTACCCGTCCATCCCGAAGAAACTGGTGTCGAATCACCGACGCGACACACGCTTCCCTCCAACCCCCTCGTGGACACCATGGTGGGGTCCCCGCATTCTGTCTCGAGTCAACAGGACGAGTCCGTGCCGAGTCCTGTGTCGGCACACTCCGTTCACTCGCATCGCGGCGTCGAGATACACCTAAACGGACCGCAGTCGAATCCAGGGTCGGGAAATCTCTCGGGTACGGAAGCGTCCGGGAGTTTGGAACACGTCGGGTACGGTGGGCAAGTCCGGGACGAGAGCTCCGTTAATGGTAGGACATTTGAGAGACAGGACAGCACTCAGAGTTTAGAGCGCGAGCGCCTGCAGGTCGATTCTGGAATTAATGCCGAGCACCTCATGCAGGCCATGGCGTTTCAGCAGCTGCACCTGATGCAGAATCGGAACTTTGGTGGCGCCCCAGTCCACGACGCTATGCAACATCCAGCCGGTCTCCCGCCACACGGCGTGGGGCAGGTCCCGTTGCAGGATCTCACGTTCGCTCATCTCGCACAAAGACACTTGCAGCCGGGGCTCACGCAGATGCCCGCTGAGGGAATATTCGGAATGTCGCCTTCGCTGGGGACGCACGCACCGACGCACGGTCCGTACCATCCCGACGCGACGGCCGCCCACGCGTACCTCGCGGCAACGCAGGCCAGCCAGGAATTGAATAACGCAGTACAAACGGTGCCCACGTCCGTTGCTCCCGACCAGACCGCGGTTATGTCGGCAGTGCCTTTCAATCCACAATACCCGCTCCCGAATATGATCTCGTCGCCGCTTCACCACCGAGACTTTGACGACTCGGAGTTGCAGCACGTGCTCGACGAGACGCATAATCCAGAGATCCATTCCATAGGTGGTTTCCAAGGTAAATAATTAAAGCCGTACCCGTAATTTAGTGTTCGTTGCCTAGATATCTCAAGTCAAAATAGGGACCAGTAAAATAAATAGCAAATGATACGTACAATATCTGAATGTAGAGTATATTAATCTGTCATGTCTCGTATCAAGCGTAGTGTGGATGTATGCTCCATTTCCATTAAAGACACAGGCTAACATTGTGGAGCTTCAAATTAAACAAATTGTCAAACTTTGCTATCTAAGCTACAAAGTAATGTTTGAATTGACAAATAAACACCCTAGAATCCAAAAGTTTGGAAATTTACGCTGCCACTGGCAAGATATGAATGAATAAATAATTAGTACTCAGGCCCAGTACAAAATAGCCTAGATTTACACACAGTAAGTCTGTGGGAGAAAATGGGCAGGGGAATCTGGTCAACTAACGATTTTCAGTTTTTAAAGCACTAAATAATCATTTTGAAATACGATTTTTTTCAGGGCTTCATTTTTAGACCTTGTCAAAGAAACTTGGAGCATGGAGGATTATGTAGTTCACATTTTTTTTAAACTGTGGTCATTGTTAGCCTGTGGCTTTAACGTGAACTTAGAAATTGTTCCAGCATCACATTTCTGAAGTAAGAGATGTCTGAAACGTCAGCTCATGTTAATCGTAGTAGGCAAAATATTCACGTATAACCTGCCTTGTCACAAGGCCGTAAATACTACAGACTGTGCTTAGTGCTTACATCCCACTGTCAATCACACATCAATGTCTATACTAACCTGTAAGTGATCAAAGTTGTATTCCATCTTCCAGCAGTGTCTGACAGAAGAGGTTCTGAGCTTTGACATGCTAATTATGTGAATTAACTTCTAGATGATGGAAAACAATCTTACCAGTCAGTGTTGAGAAAACACTTTCTCCACGTTCACAGAAAATTGGTTTTAGTGAATTCCAGTGGTTTTGACAAATATACTACAGTCTTGAAGAAGCAGAAATACAGTACTGCTAGAGAACTAATTTCCACGTGTTCGCAGATATTCTGGAATATTCATGATTGAATTGGAATAAGCATGAATCAAAATGGTTCAAATAAGCTGTAAACATTTTTTCCCTTACAATGGTCTCACGAAAACTAAATATTTGCTTTTGTACATTGCAAAACTTCAAAACCTACAAATCACATGTTCAGGCAAACATAAGGCATAGAGCTCCATTAGCAAATGGGGAGGAGACTTTAAAGGGTAGTGACATGATTGGGAGAAATAAAAAAATATCTCTGTAATGAAACTGGTTGAAAGATATATCAATGGATACACCAGCTGGAGTGTATCTCCTGGCTGGAACGATTCATCTTAAATTTGTGTACTTAAGGCAACTCAAGCATGAATATACTAGCATTTTGCTTCTCTGGAGCCCCGAGAGAAGTAGATCCCATAGCCTGCAACACAACAGATTTGTCTATCACAAGGCAATACTGATGGAAGATATTTTAAAACGAGTCGACTGTTGATGTTCAAATTTTCACAGAAGAATTCTTGCACAGTTTACTTGATTCAAGAATAGTTTCACCCCAAGTTGGTGACTACCCCCAGTCATGTCATATGCCTTTTAAGCTTGAGTAATCTATGTCGCTGTCACCTGCAAGAAGGCCGCTAAGTGCTGTATAGAATGATACATGTTTGTGTCCTTTTGACGAATGGTGACCTCACAAAAGAACTAATGGTGGCTAATAGTAATTCTGCCAAGGAGCTTTGCAAGAAGTTTTCTGTGTGAGATATAATCTGGAATATTCCAACAGGGAAAAAAATCTTGGGCTGTACAAACAAAATGATGACCAATTAAAAAGTTGAAATCTGAAAGAGGTGATCTGACATTATTTTGCTCCGGTGACAATATCTGACAATATCTTAGAAGACAAAGAATTTAGTGTTAGGGTTGCCATTGGGTATTCCGTTCAGAATAGGGTTAGGGTTAGTGTTTGGGTAAGGGTTGGGGTTAGGGTTAGGGTTGAGGTCAGAGTTAGTGCATGAAGTAATCGTCGGAGCGATTGTCACCATAGCAAACGTGGGACATTCTTTGAAGAAGGAACTGAAGAAAGAATGGAGGTAAAATGACCAGAAAGAATAATGATGTTGGATAAAATGAAATGGAGAGAGTCGTATCGAAGGCTGAAGGAAAAGGCTTAAGACGGACAAAATTATTAGATCAGTGTGTGCTTCATACAAATTGCGCTGAAGAGCAGTATAGCAGTATACAAAGAAACTTTACAAAAGTATGTAAAAGTATACAAATGTAAAGAAGTATAAAAAGAAACTTTGCAAAACTATACAAAAGTAAAAAAGTATTAGAAGAAGCACTTAATGGGAGGAAATAAATTGTGTAAGCCATCTGAGGAACTTGTCGATATATTATCTGTATTTCTATTTTGTAAGATGTATTAGTAAGGAGTTATTAGTGGTGTTATGTAATTACAAGTATCTCATTGTATCTTCCAGTATATAAACATCCAACA
The DNA here is from genome assembly GCA_001188425.1 of Eucidaris tribuloides. Lineage (NCBI taxonomy): Eukaryota > Metazoa > Echinodermata > Echinoidea > Cidaroida > Cidaridae > Eucidaris > Eucidaris tribuloides. The sequence goes on from JZLH01S0031460.1 coordinate 43,190, forward strand.
TTATGCATGCTGAGTCTTGTCTTGAGAAACAAATTCAAAATATTGTATATGTGTAAGTTATTGATAGTGAGAGTATTTATGGCTAAAGTGGTTGGTAATATTATTGTTGAGTTAAAAGAATTGTGGTGACATGTCTTGTTAAACTTCCATATCTCGAAGTAATATTATTTCAAACAGTGCAATCTTTGTTTTTCTATCAGTTAGTTGGAAGTGTAAAATTAATTTGTTGTAATGATATTCTGTAGTAAGATAATTTGAGTTGCTGTTTCGGATGGTTGAACTATTTTTGTGTGTGTTGTAAGTCGTACATGTAGGTATTTGTTTTTCATAAGCATTGTGTCTTTATCAAATTTGCCACAGCACAAATTTGATAAGACACATGTACACAAACACAAGAAACAAATTGGACAAATGGCTGAAAAAATGTTTCCAGAATTTTTTACGTATAGTTAAGTATGAGTCCCGCCATACAGTGATTTCGATAAATGTCGATTCAATTTCCACATAGTAAATGCTGATTTAATTCTGAACAATCCAGGTATTTTGGAATATTGCCTCCCTGAATGACTTGTGACGTTTTGTATACGAACAGTGCAAAACAGTGTTGTATACAAAGTTGTACACAAAAGTGTAATCTTTTTTATTTTTATTTACTATGACTTATTCAATTTTGATTATAAACTGATTAAATATATATTAATATTTGATTATAATATTAACCTGTTGGCTACGGGAATCAGATTTGCCATGTATAGGAATTAGAGAATCTGTGAGAGAATGGGATAACAATCTAATTATTTTCAATGTTCTTGGCTATTGCTATTAAGCATGTTTGCCATGCAGTAAGTGGATGAAACTATAATTGCTCGAATCTCTCTTTCTCCATTTAAGAACAGCATTTAGATTATGATCAAGTCCAGCTTAATAGTAACTTCTTTTCAGAAATTTTCAGTCATATTCATGCATAAACTAAATTTCAGTTATTTTCTAAATGATTATATCTTTTAATCTAGTT
>JZLH01S0031460.1:49528-78652 GCA_001188425.1 Eucidaris tribuloides
TTTTTTTCAGCAATCTTGTTGAAATTTACTCCGCTTTTAATGAGGTACTCCTTTTACAGTGGTAGAAAGACTATATTGTGCAAATGGGTACACTATCACACAGAGTCCATTGTACCAGTATGCAAACCAGCCAAACAAAACAGGTCCTTGCATTATTAAGATTTGCAGTGGCAAATTTTGTGTACAAGTAGATTTTAATAGTCACAATTTCTGACAATCCTTTTACGGGAAAATTATTCTACCAGGAAAAAAAAAATACTTGACTTAAAAAATCAAATTTGTTGAAAACACAGACTATTTTATAGTTTCACCTCTTGTTTTGGAATAATTTCTCATCACTTCTTGTGTGTTTTTTATGTATAACATTTAAGTCCAAAGAAATGTTATTATATCTGTATACCGTGCAGTATTGAAAGATTTATGTCTTGAATTTGGAATGTAAATGTAACCTGTTGCCCTCTCTTGACCATCACCCCCATAGCCAAATGAATTCTTCCATTTCTAGTACACTACACATATGCTGGATGGACTGCACCATTGGCAAGTTTAGGGGGTTAGTGGGCTTAAGATGTGTATGTAAATTGATTGTCTTATTTATATCTTGCGTGTGATGTGGTGTCGGAATGGCCAGCTCCATTTTGTCTTGAGGGGTTGACAGGTTACACAAGCTGAAGTACGTACTTTAGATTTAAATCCATCCTCTGACTTTTGTAACAGTAACAAGTTCATGCGGGAAGCGTGGTGGCATATTTTGTGATCGAAGGAGTAACTTGTAGCGATCATGATTCGTTTGAAAACTCGTTTAAAACCAAAAGTATTTAAAAGTCATCTCAAAACACCAAAAGTTTGAGCACAAACATGTTTACGTAATATAATATAAAAAACGATCATGTACATGTATAGAAACTTGAAATCGATGAATATACATACACCTTGAATTTAAATGAATTGTATTGATTGTATTTATCTGTGTTTACACTGTGTTATTTTCACTGTATGTTGAAACAATGTTTTGGTCAGGGTAATTATTGTTTATTTATGTTTTTTTTTTAGATCTGTATACACCATTGAATTATGTGCGTTAAAAGTGAAAAAACAAATCTCGAAAGGACATTTTTAATGATCTTTTGCATGATTTGGTACGAATGATCAAGTTAGCTTTAAATGGGTGTGTCCCGTGGTGAGAGGTTAAGAAATGTCGAGTCACATGACATCTACATGAACTTCTGCCTTGTCTAGACTTGGCCTTGGTCAATTGTCTCATGAATATTAATTATATGGGCGTGTTTGAACTTTACATGTATGCACTTACCCCTAGCAATTATCATAACTGCCACACGTAATGAATATTAATGACTTGACACAGAATATATTATTGTATATGAATTTATTTACATATTTAATGAGTTGTGTGTATACATTTTACGTGGTGTGCGTCGCACATTGTATAGATTTGTTGGAATGTATAAATTGCACTTTATTTTTATTCAAATTGAGATTAAATGAAGATGTGAATGAATGCACACACAAGTATGGACTTTTACGAACTGTACGATGTTTTTTTAACCAAAGAACATAAATGTTGGTCTCTTTTTAGTCTTGGTAATAAGTAACAATCACAACATTTTGTTTGTTTCCAGTCGTAATAATAGTGGTCATAATTATTTAAATGTTTGTCTGGCTGCAAGATCGGCATGAGTTTTTTCTAGAATTGTTGTGCTTATATCAAGACTTGATTTGCAAAATGGGCTGAAGTCGCGTTCACACATGCATTTATTACCGGTCATATCTTTTCCAGGCATAAGTTCGACGCAATTAAAATTTTTCCGTTGATCCACCAACGCCTCCACACTGCCCGATAAAGCTTACTCATGTTATCATCGGTAATAGCAGACTGGAAATGGTGTGTGACAAGTTGATATCGGGTCGTAACTTCTGACCCAAATTGCGCGAAATGTAAGTTGGTAAACAATGAAAAGTCAAAGCCAAAATGACATTGCAAGTTTGGATTAGCTTAAAAGGTCGCAGTTATGTCCGACAGTGCAAATGTACAGTCCACATGTATTTGTTATTACCGGTAACAACTCTATTATGGGACTTCCGCCTGCTCTTCTTCGGCAATAAATCATTGGGTATGAATCGTGCTATATCCGATAGAGTTATATCAGACTATCGTTCTCACTGCAACGTTATATCCGATGCTATTACCAACACAATTTTTGACCAGTCACAACACACGCAACTTATGTCCAATTGTGTGTACACGACTTAAGTCCACTTTTGTAGCTTTGGAGAAAAATGCATTTCTTTGCCTGAGTTTGTACACGTGACTATGGAACTACTCAGTTTTGTGGGAAATTGATTTAGCCCGTTTTGCAATGAAGTTCTTTGTATGTTTCACCTCGTTTTGTCCCTCAGTGAATCACTTCACAGCTTGTTCCATACATTAATTGTGCTGTGCCGGCAGAAGGATGTTAACTGTATAAACTTGGCAGAGGGTTTATGTCTTTCTGGCGGGCACAAACATCGTTTCACCTCAGGCTGCTCAGACAGATACTGTTAGATAGACCCTATCCCTAACACACTCTCAACATCTCGTTGGCTCATAGCCAGAAGGGCGTTAACCCTGAAAAGAGTGGCTATCTTGATAGCTAAAGGCCAACCGCGATCCACGACCCATGATCGACCTCACTTTCATTTCCATACCAACCTCTGCGAGGGCACTATATGTATTTCAAATATTTGAAATACGGTAACATCATATTTTATAAACTGCCTGTGCACTATCCATCCTTGTAAGAATGTTGCCCTCCTGTTTACTGAATTGCCATAGGTTTCCGGGTAAGTATATACGTGTAATATATTTGTTTTCAATGACGCATAGACAGACAAAGACACAGAGAGAATGACATAAACATACGGACACACACACACAAAAACACACCAAAACACACACCAACACACATCAACACACACCAACACACATACATACAAACACACACACACATACACACATACAAACACACACACACATACACACACGTACATGCACACACACACACACACACACACACACACATACCCCAACAAACACCAACACATGCACACACAAACAACACACACAAACAACACACACATACACATACACAAACAACACACACACACACATACACACACAGAATTATACTATAAAATCCCACGTGTTTTAATACCCTATGAAATAACGCTGCACTTCTCAATAAGATACATGTAGCTGCCCTTGGGGGTTCCACTTTGAAATTATATCAAGGAGTAAGCCATCATGTTCTGCATATACTCTGCATATATTTGTAATTACTCTATGCTGCCTGAAAAAAATATATTTAAATCAATCAAATAAAATTGTATGTTTTACCCATTAAACTGTCTTCAAACTATTTGTAGTAAATAATCCTATTCTTGAAAAAACACTCACACACTATAAACGATATAATGGTGCTCTTGAAAATATGTTTCTTTGTTTTATTTGCATTAAATGTTCTGGGTTTTCGCCAAGTATAGTTGCTGCATAGAATAACATATTTCCCAAATGATGAATTACTCAAAAAGCAAGTTATCATGTCAAAAATCAGCTTAAATAGTAAATTGTTAAAACAAATCTGACTGAAATTGATTTGTCAGATTTATGGTCTTTGTTTTGACATGTTTCTTGTGTTTCTTGTGTTTGCTTGTTTTTTTCTTGTTTATTTATTTTTGGTCACGTGCAAAAGTGGAAATATGTTTATGTCATTAATGGTATTATTTTGTATAATTTCACAGGTGAACTGGCGCAAAATATTTTTAAATGATAAATGTTCCCACAGTGTTACTGTTAATGCACAGGTAATAGTTATATCTTGAACGATGGTAATTATAGTGTAGTAGTAATAGATACTTTCACCGACATTAATTTATATTTATTTGTAACACTCACAAATAATTTGTTTCCAAATTATGTTTCATGAAAAAATGAAAAATATCCCACTGAATTATGATGGTAGATTTGTCCTACTTTACTGGTTCCTTAATGGTTTATTACTGTTTTCCCGTTCGTCTCAAATAATTTCAGCTCAATATTGACATTATTTAAATATGATTTTGCACTTAGGATTTTTGTTATATTTTCTTTTCCACCTTCGTAAATGTTGCAACGAAATAATTGAAAATTGTGTGTATCATCTCCCAAATTTATTTATTTCGATATTGTATTTTATATTTTCATTTGAGCACTTTGTTTAATTTAATAATACCACTTTACAAATTGTTGAAATGTCTGAATAATTTGTGCATTTGTAAGCAGTTGGGGGTACCCATATTTCTGTTGAATAAAGTAGTATTTGTCCTACATTTATGATTATGGTTTTTGTTCTGTCAAAATCACTCGTAGTCAACGAGTGAATTATCACAATCTTTTGTTCTGTCACTTTTATTTCAAAAATTTTGTCAGTCATGTGAGTTGATTTTGTTGGAAGTTATCACAGATTTCTTATGAGATGAAGCAGCGGCTATGAAAATATAATTTCACAAATGGGTACTTGTTCTAAGGTGTCCCAACATGGGTTATTCTGTTTAATTTTTGTGATGTCTGACCATCACATACAAAAACTGGATGCCTTTCAATATCACAGAAGTTGTCATGATTGATGCGCATGCAGCAAAACACATAGTGCGTAAATGCCCATTGGTATAAATTTGAATGGTAGCAAAAGAAATTACAATGTTTCTCTTTGAGTTTGTGGTATTGTTTATAAGGAGAAGATAAAGATTGTTCTTGAGGAATATTTTGGCAAGTCATTTACTGCCCAGGAAAACAAAACAAAGAAGAGGAAGTGGGAGATAGGGGTGGGACGGTGGGGGGTGGGGGGTGGGTTGTCAGCTCCAAATGCTTGCACAGCCTTGTCCAACCGACCAATTGACTTGAGGCCCCCTCCACCTTTTTTGGAAAGCTCCTGTATTTGCTAATGTACAATACCATTAAATCATAATAGACTGGACTGTATATAATAATGCTATGTGCCTGGCAGAAAGATGTGACTTACACAGTGACATTCAAACCCGTCTTAGTGGCCATGTCTCTATAGCACCCAACCCTCAAATGATTCCCTTGAAGATAATTTACAGACAAACCTGTCATCGCGATCATCTTTCTATAGCAGCCAACTTGTTTGTAGTGGCCACTAAAATAATTCCCTTGGAGACAAATCATGTGTTAAAGAACCTGTCTATAGCAGTCACCTGTCTATAAAAGCCCCATGTTTTGTTTCCCTTGGGTGGCCCACAGTTAACAGGTTTCACTGTATGCATTCGAAAAACTGCCTATAGCAGCCAACTGTGTATAGAGATCACATTTGTTTGTTTCCTCTGCGTGGCCACTATAGACAGGTTCCACTGTATAGACTTTACACTGTTTAAGTCCTTCTGCCAGGCTCATGACACAAGTACTTGTTAGGTTTTTCCCAAGTCACTCCATTATCAGTTGATGTCGTAGAGACTTGACACTTTGTTTTGCAGAGATGGAGTTGAGGCCGGCCTCGAGACCAAATTTTACCGGCCTTGGCCTCGGACCAAGTCCTGCATACAAACTCTTTTCAGAAATATTTTTCTAACGGCTATGTGACTAGCAACTATCGGCTTTGACTCCATCCCTGTAATATTTTTCATATTTCAATGTATGCAAAGTGATTTGTCCATGGACTACAAGATTTAAAATTATTGTTGTTGTTTTTTTTTTTAGCAAATGTGGTGTCATGATTTAATGCAACTGACATGCAGTTATGTACCCATTTGAAAGTTTAATCAATGCTTGGGTAACAAAACCTTATATCTAAAAATTTTCTTTGGTGAAAAATGGTTTCCTATGTAACCTTTTAGCAAGGTAGCCAGATTTTGGTCCAAATTTTAATGTGTGAAGTCCAAAAAAACACTCAAAAAACAGAGAGCCCCTTTTCACATGGGAAAAGACTTCTCTCCCATTTACTATTGCGTTAACCCACTGGAGACAGTTTGTTTTCAATAATTATACAGTGCTCTCTCGAGATAAAGAAATCCTTGGGACCCATCAAATTTGTTCTTTATAATGAAATTTCTTTGTATCAGGGTTGCAAAAACAATAAAATACAAAGGAATTTCAAGATATGGGACCAGAGATTTTTACTTCTTTATAATGAAATTTTATTATATCAGTGTTCTTTATAACGAGAGTGCACTGTAACATGCATTCTGTTTAGACCTCGGCTCCCGAGATACTGTATCTCATACCCCTTTCACGCTGCTTCCAATGGTGAACCACCGTTGGATTCACCGGTGAATTAAATGGTGAACCACCAGTGAAAATTTGAACAGTGTCCTTTCACACTGGAGAACATGTTCCGATGTATGTCAAACTCGTTGTGCCCTGCACGTGTTTTGTGCTCCTAGTGGGTGGCCGACCCGGCTGTACATTATAAGCAAAGTAGCTGCATACATGTATCACAATGCAATTAATGCATGGGGTAATTTGCACGTTCATCATTAATTTGATAGCTAAAAAAAACTTATCTGTCGCTGATTTTCGCCAGGTTCCAGCCAGTGTTAAAATTTTGCGATAGTTGCAATTCATCCAGGTCTACTGAAATCGAGGTGGAACTTTTTATGATAGAATGACATTCAGAAACACAACTTTTGACATTTAATCTGATTTTGCCTGGTGTTTTGCCACGGCACCCGTTCACACTAGACTTTCCCCTGTGAACCACTGCTAGTTCACTGCTGAACTATCGGTGTTTACCCGGGACGGCTCATGGCTAAAAATTCTGAAATTTAATTGGTGTTTCACCGGTGGTTCATCAGGGTTTCCTTTCATACTGAGAGATTCACCGGGTGCACCCGTGTGTGCCCGGTGAAAATCTTGCCAGCGTGAAAGGGGTGTTTATTAGTCTCCAATGGGTTAAGACAGCCATGTTTTTGTTGTTGTTGTTGTTTCTGGCTCTCCTGAACATTTAACATTTTGAGATATAAGCAAGGCTGCCACTCGTAGGGGAAATCCCCTACCGTAGGGATTTTGGCCTTGCATAGGTTGTAGGGGATACGTACAGGGAAAATGACCTTCCGTAGGAGAAACGTAGGGATTTTTGATGATTTGTAGGGGATGTAGGGGGTTTTGACAATTTTCTGAAATATTCTTGAAATTCTCGATGGATTTCCTATAATATTTGCCCATTTTGTCCATTTCCGGCGAAGAAATCGTGATCAATATTTTGCGTTTACTAAGGTTATTTTGTAGGGAAAACACACCTTCGTAAGTGAAAAGTTAATTTCTAAGGGAAAACATGGGTTCGTAGGGGAAAATTGGGATAATTAGGCGTAGGGGAAAAGTGGTGTGCATAGGGGGAAATCAAAATTTTGAGTGGCAGCCCTGGATATAAGGTTTTGCAAGCTTGCAGCAGTAAAGTCTGCGTATCGTTAACGGAGTTACGTATAGATTGTGAATTGCATGTGTGTGTGTGTGTCTTGTGTTTTCTATTGTGTGTGATTATGTGGTACATAGGTGCTGATGGTGAATATTGGGCTGATTCAAGTTATAGTGTTTCCAATTTAAAAAAAAGAAATTGAATTTAAAGAAAAATTATGTTGAAATCACTGGTTTTCACAATCCAAACTCAGCTGAATTCTATGTAATGCATATCTTGATGTAAATACCAAGGTGTAACGTTATTTGATATATGTGTTGCCACGGTATTGAATTGGGGGCATTTGGCCCAAAATTATGTTGTGTATTTGAAAAAAAAATGACAAAAAGACCAAAAAAAGTAAACAAAACTCTGTGTCAAGACATGTTCCTGTTGTGTGTACTGGTATTATTTTTTTAAGGCTGTTAAATCTCACTCATATTTTTTGCACAATTTTGTGAATCGTGTCATTTCAACGCACTTTCCCAAGCTCTGTACAAAGTGCACATTCAATCGGGGGTGTGGCAGTGCGATGCAATTCGTAAACGACTCGTAAACACTTGTGAATAGTGGGTATGTGTTAAGATAAAAAAGTAACCTTTTAATGGAAATGAGTCGTTTTTGTGTTGTGTATTTCTTAAAAATAATGTTATGTAATATATATATGTATGTATGTATAGGTATATATATATACATATATATGCTTTAAGTACTGGAAACCTATGTGTGATACAATTAGTAGGTGGTGTTATGTGGAGATAAGCTTGAGATGGCAATTTTACTTGTTTTTAAAAAAGATTGAAAAAAAATCATGGTTTTTGCAGATAGCCAAATATTGACATTGCATTATTTATAATCCGAAAATGGAACTATATTTGTTATTAAATTCATTAGATCACAAATGCTGAAATAAACTAGAGTATTTGTATATATATCTATATAAATATATATATATTTTTCACTGTTCATTTGTGATTTGCACAAGCATGAATCGTTTTATGTGTAATTTGTGTTTATTCTTTGTTTTCACACGTGTGCACTGTCAACATTAAAAGTGTTGGCCTGTTTGTATAGGCCATGTATGTGTGTGTGTGTGTGTGTGTGTGTGTGTGTGTGTGTGTCTGTGTCTGTGTGTTGTGTGTGTGTTTGTATATGTATCCATGGTGTATGTGTGTATCTTGTGTGTATCTTGTGTGTATGTGTTTGTGTGTGTGTGTACTGTGTGTATGTGTGGGTGTGTGTTGTGTGTGTTTGTATGTGTATCTGTGAATCTGTGTTTGTGTGTGTGTGCATTTGTATGTGTATCTGTGAATGTGTATGTTTGTGTATACATATGCATGCATGTGTGTGTGTGTGTGTGTGTGTGCGTTTGTATGGCAATATAATCCGAGGACCAACACTTGAAATTTGATCACACAACCGAGGACAAATTCCAATCCGAGGACCTGAAACACACGCCCTCGGATTAAATTACGTTATTTTCACTCTACACTGCTGTTACAACATTCTCACAAGTTTTGGGGGATGTCCACGAATGTATAGTAAAACACATATTAGTGTTTGCATGTGTTTGAATGGTAGACACACACCCTCTGACTGGAATTTGTCCTCAATCGTGTGGTCAAATTTCAAGCGCTCATCCTCGGAATATTCTCCAAACATGGTGTCCTCGGAAAATATTTGTATTTTCAAGGTCCTCGTACATACGCCTATACAAGTATGTGGGTGGGTGTGTGTGTGCGTGTGTGTGTGCGTGTGTGTGTGTGTGTGCGTGTGCGTGTGCGTGTGTGTGTGTGTGCATTTGTGTATATGTGTGCACAGTTTGTGTGTGTGTTTGTAATCCCTCCTATCTGGGGACAGTCCACTATCAGACCGGGGACATTCCCAAAAACAGGGACGGTCCTCAAATGGCTGCAAATCGAACATAGATGGCACTAAAGCACCTTAGGAAATGGCCCAAAATTTGTGTGCACCCCTAACATTCCCGGTTAATGGTGAATGGTCATACACATACACAAACCTCTCCGACTGCATGCTGTACATGGGACGTATTTGGTAAATATTGCATTTCTGCAAAAGGTCCTGTACAATGAAACAATTTTTTTTGAACTATGAACTATTTTGTCATACCCTGCCGTGAGCACAAAATGAAAACTGCTCGGGTCCTGGGAAATGTATTACATCTTTATTGTGATCATAAATCTGAATAAAGACGATTGAATAATACTAAAGATAACCGGGATGAGTAAAATCAAAATTCAGCTGCTGAAATGTTTATCATGTTACCAAATACACATTTCGAAAGGCATAGTAATCTTAAGGTACTTAGTAACAAAAATGTCCAGAATTCAATTCAACCTTTAAAACTTGACTTTGAATTTGTTTTTAGACTTCTACATATTTAACACATCTCCCACGTAGTATCCGGTACTCTTGTTACTTCAACATACCTTTGTGTCCAAATTGCAGCCTAATTGGAACGAATATCATCTTACGATACCAATATCCCCAAATAGAACAAATATGCGATGAAACAAACACGTCCCTGCTAGTTGCGAGTGCCCAATATAATTGAACAGAGCACAACATACCCACATATACATGAATCTAGGTTTGCTCATGGATTTTTCTAACTTTTTTTGTAACTTCCCGGCAGTTGCTTCTGCATCAGTGCTCGTAGCTTTAAAAAAAAACTTAAAATTTTAAGTCCTCAGAAAAATTAGCTACATGTTTAGAAATACCGTGAGTAAAGCCCAAGTATAGTTTTGGTACATGGTAAAAAAAAATTAATTCTTTGCAATTATGTATTCATGTACAAATGTTTGATCTATTCATGCGCTGAAAATTGTATTCTCTGAAACTCTGAAAAAAAAAAGACTGAAAATATAAAATGTTAGGGGGGGGGGATGGGGCTCCTGACATTTCCTGACATGCAGAGAATAGTTAATCCCCTATCTTTACAAAATAAGCTTTATAAACTTTAATCTCAAAGAGCAATTGATTGAAGTCGGTACAATATAGTTTTAACCCATACTTTTGTGAAAAATGAATTGGATACATTTGCATTATCTATCACTACTTTTCTAAACGCTATCAAAATTTGAAACCGAAAATCAAGCATTCAGTAGGTCAACTAAGGTGGGCAAATTTATATATCGCACTGACCCTCTCATATATTATATGAAATTTCAAAAGTGATTATTTCAATATGATAAACGTATGGGTTAAAGGCAAGGTTCACCCTGACATCAAGTTGGTTTTAATAAAGGCAGAACAGTGAGAGAAACATACTAACAAAATTTGGCGAAAATCCACCAAAGAATAACAGAGTAATGGAATTTCAAACTTTTTAATTTGTGATGTCACTTGCGAGCAGCTCCCCATATATCATGTGACCATAAATTCCATAAAAGTACCATTTTCTCAGAAATTTGAAAATGATTTTACCTGTGCATTCAATATATTACGTATCAGAAATATTATTTCACACATGCTTCTATGAAAAAAAAACCCATTCAGTTATCATGTAAAACTTTGAAACCTCATAACTCTATTATTCTTATGTGGATTTTCGCCAAACTTTCATTAATATACATGTATTTCTCTCATTGTTCTGCTTTTATTAAAACCAACTTGATGTCAGGTGAACCTTGCCTTTAACAATATATTGTGCCGACCCTCTCAATTATGTATGTGAAGTGATCCTGCAAAAATATAACCATGCGATACAGAATAAATCTACCCACCAGTTGAATTATTCATTTATTTTTTTATTCATCACTCATTCTTTCAATTATTTATTCATACCTTGATTTTAATATGGCCGTAGTCTTCTTCACTCATGTATCCATTCACATTCAGAACACTCACTCATTCAATTGCTTGTATTGTTGTTTTAATTTTTTAATTTTTTTTATTTGTTTTTTTATTTATCTATTAATTTTTTATTTTTTATTATTTTTTTATTTATTTATTTATTTATTTATTTATTTATTTATCTTTATATTATTATCTTATTTTTATTTATTTATTTTAGTTTTTTTTTTTTGGGGGGGGGGGTAGGGTTGTTAATATTGTATAACAATGTATACAATGATTACAGAATGTACCTCCATACACTATTTTCTGTTCCATTTCACACACAACACCCATTTACAAATCTGCACCTGTCTGAATGGATGCATATGCTGTATATGAAATGTAACATCTGATTGATGTAAATACATGTACTTGTGCTCATGTGTGTATGTGCATATGTGTGTGTGCTTATGTATGAAAATGTGTGCGTGTGTTTGTGTGATGGTGCTGACATGTACACATGTATGTTGGACTTAAAAAGTATGAAATTTTGGAAAAAGAAAATACCCGACATGTTGGTTGGGGGGGGGGGAGGGGGGAGGGGGGAGGGGGGCCCGAGGGAGAGCTGATCGTTTGTAAGAGAAAAGGCCCCCTGGGGAAAGGAGGGGGAGGGAACTGTCATTACAAGGTGTACACTATGCGTGTGTGAAAAACGTCTGGGTTGTTTTTCACATATGGGCCATGTACGCACGCACAGTGAAAAGGGTATCTAATTGCAAAAATTAGCAAAAAAGGAACAGAAGGCCACTTCAAAAGAGGATCTTTTCAGATTTGAATACTTGTTTAGGGTATTCTAAGATCGAAGGATAATTACTTGTTTAGAGTCCATTTTGAAAGTTCATACACGAGCACGGTGTACACCTACATGTACATGTAGTAATGACAGTGGCCTCCCTGGGAAAGGGGATTTTCAAATGAAATATAAGAAAATACCGTAATATCCACAATAACATACACATATTACAGCATAGTTTCATAAAACATACCACATGTGTTTATTATACAATACATACAATCATGTATATCTACAATTATGATACATTTCCACCTGTTTTTTGATAGACAAGTATAAATTTGCTGTACATGAAAAAAAATAAGGAATTGGTCTTGAATGGGCATACAAAAATAAAGTACAAAAGGGCAGCATCTGTATAATTATTTTCTTACTTGCAACACAAACACTGCATTACATGTACAATGGACGCAGTATAACAATCTGCTTGGGACTGGATAAGTTACAGTGCACTCTCGTTACTAAGAACATTGATATACTGTAAAACACTATACTTTCGCGACATGAAACTTTCGCGAATAGGAGCCGACGGCCATTTCGCGTGCATGGAACTTTCGCGAATCACTGACCATGAAAAAAATAAAAATATAGCGAAATTTGCTAGGAAGAAGCATTTGGGTGTTTTATTAATAAATTATCGGAACAATTTTTAGAAAATATTTGTTTTAATGCCTCCGAAACTCCATTTCATCAAATGTAGAAGTGCACTGCAACCCTCGTAAGTGACCACGCACCATTATCTTGAGTCACTCATATGACTTGTACACTGTATTTGTATTGGCATGAAAAAAAAGTTGTTTTTACACAATCTTTCGCGTGCATTTTCCTTTCGCGAATCTGGACAACTCGCGAAATTCGCGAAAGTTAAATGCTCGCGAACATTTCTGGTTTTACAGTAACAACATTTCATTATAAAGAAGTAAAATCTTGGGTCCCATATCTTAGATTTCCTTTGCATTTTATTGTTTTTGGAACCCTGATATAAAGAAATTTTGTTATAAAGAACAAATTTCATGGGGCCCCAAGGACTTCTTTATAATGAGAGTGCACGGTACAGTGGAACCTCGATAAAGAGGTTGGATATAACAAAATCTTGCTCTGACAAGGTGACTTTGCAAGTCCCAACTCTTTCTATTTCTTTGTTTTTGCACCCTGAAATAGTGAGAAACCTGAATATAAAAAAGGTAATTGCCATGGTTCTTAGGTCCTTATTTATAAGAAGTTATAAGAAGGTTCCACTGTACTTTGCTATATGGAAATTTTGTTACATCAAGCTTGCAAACACAATGAAATACAAAAAATATTGATACTTGGAACCAAAAAAATACTTTGTTATAAGATTTTGTAATCATCAGTGTCCTTTAAAACAAGAGTGCAGGGATAGAGTTGAGGCTGGCCCCGAGGCCAAATTCTGCCAGCCTCGGCCTTGGCCTCGGACCAAGTCACATGTACATTATATATCTACGGGAAAATATTTTTCGTGACTCGGAATGGTCGTCCTTCACTCCATCCCCACACGAGGGTACTCTTATTATCTCTTCTAATAAATGCCATGGATTTTTTGTAATAAATTCTGCCCCATTTCAATATTCAATGGATTATTTAAGAAATGCAAATTTACATACCGGTAATTGAATATTCATGTATACATGCCCACTCTTAATAATAATGTATTTATTATGAATACCTGAATATATTTCCAAACTAAACAAATTCTGTACAAGCCTCCCTGGTGTATTAAAAATTGAACCAACTTTTGCGATTAATATTTTGACACAATCATAATATAGTCTATTTCACTCATATCACGTCACAGCTGGCACAAACTCTGTGCATCATTTCAGTTGAAAAAAAAAATGATAATATACATGTATATATTTTTGTTACAATGTGCACTTGTGCAAACAAATCTACAACTAATTTCTAGTATTTGGTGAATAGACAAGTTTGTCAATATAGTGCACTCTCGTTATAAAGAACACTGATATAACAAACTTTCAGTATAAAGAAGTAAAATCTCTGGTCCAATATCTTGGATTTCCTTTGTATTTTATTGTTTTTGAAAGTTAACCCTAATACAAAGAAATTTCATTATAAAGAACAAATTTGATGGGTCCCAAGGACTTCTTTATATCGAGAGTGCACTGTATACGAATATCCAAATTTTATGCATACCTTTTGAATAAAAGTTGTCCTACACAACCTGAGAGCATGCCCAAGATAGCAACAACTTATGTATGCACGTTGGATTAAGTATTCATTATAGCTCATTACCAGACCCCAAGGAAGAAACATCCAGAAATTTGAATACAATTACTGGTCTATTACATATAACACTTTTTATCTAAAGTAATAATAGCACACCTAATTATAAAGGATGACAAAATGCAACAATTTGTTTGCCCTCAAACCATTTTATGGCATTTTCTCACCCATATCACCAATACAAAAATTTAAAATTTGCATAAATTATAAATATTACATGGCAGAAGAGTATTATGGCACATAACATCAATAAATATGATTTAAAATATATATACATATCATGTAGAATATTTCTTATTGACTCCCCAGTCTTTGACTCCATTTCTTGGTCATGATTTTTGCAAACAGAAAGTAATTTGTACATATATAAGCATGGAAGAACAATGGTACAAAAACAGTTACTGTATACAGATGACTCCGCATAACTTGATGTCTCACAAGTCGATTTATCGCCTATGTCAAATATTTTTGACAATCCCAATTTGCTCTGTGCTGTTTCAATGGGAAGTTTTTCTTGTAAGTCAATTTTTTAATCAAATTTCGCCTATTTCGAACATATATTCAAGTCCCAAAAGGAGCAAACGTGTTAAATCATTCACCTAGGTCGAAATGACCATAACTGTCATTCTTGATGGTCTTGATGGGTTGAACTTTTGATCTCTGCCTGTCAGCATAACTGTGAAGACGTCATAAATTTCCTATTCCGTCTCTGCCTTGTACACTTTTGACAGCCTCCAATTTCCTATACATGTTTCCTTCATCTCTAACGTAGAATTGTATACAAAACTGTAACTCGAATATCGTCTAAGTTGATGTGATTTGTGTGGTCCCCAGTGATTTGACTTACACGAAGTTTACTGTATATGCTGAATATTCTGTAGTGGTTTTATTTTCACAATTTTGAGACTTCACAACCTTGACAATTTTCACTTCCTGATATAGTTACATGAAGTGAATGAAAACTGATTTTCTAGCTCCTATACTTTGCTAAAGGTTCTCATATGGTATGATTTTCTTCTACACGCCAGTGAATTTACACAATGCTAATATTTAGGCATGCAAAAGAGATGCTCTGCCTTTTGACGAGTGCTTCGAACTCTGCACACGTAAACAAATTCATGCACTTTCTGACATAAACCAGTCACAAATAACAAAACAATGCGCAAGTTTCTTTACAACATTATTTCAGACGATACATGACAGTATGTACATGAACGTTACAAACTTAACAGCTATATGAATAGGTCAAACTAAGGAGGAAGAGGGAATGTAGAATACACAGAGTTTCATTTGTTTTTTTTTTTAGGGGGGGGGAAGGGGGAGGGGAGTGGCGTGGTAGTCATTTAACTTATTTCTATATTTATAGTGACAAATGTACAGGAAAAAATCATGACTTCACAACTTAGCTGTTGAACATAAGATTTTATGATCAAGCATCATTATGTGGTTACATGTAGATTGGTGATATCAATTTGACAAAATGATACCCGAAACAAGTAAAACTCAAAACATCAATAATGAATTAGCTGCTTTAACAAATGGAATGCCTTCAAGTTCCAAATAAATGCTGATACGGTCTATTTTTTCACAAGAAAGTCATGATTTGAAAATTTCCCTCATGACAACTCAAGAAGTAAACAAAAAGAGTAATTAGAAAAAAATATATAACAAAAAGTTGATCACTGATTTGGGAACCCACCCCACTTTCATTGTTCTAATTCAAATATCAAAGAAATTGTCTTGTTCGTAAATCATTTGCTGAAAACTGGTATGCAGCTAACGTTTGCATCTCAAAAGTCTTTTCATTTTGTTGAAGTGAAAATAAGTCATGAAAAAAAAAGTCATATCTTAGCTAATATAAAGCAGAGTACCAAATTTGCTATAGAGCAATTTTAATATCTGTTCAGAAATTGCGAACTGCAAAATTCCAATTATTTTGTTCATTTTACTGGCCCCACTTTTGTCCAACATTTTGGCAAGAAGATAATTTTATGGTGTGTATTTGTGGAAAGAATGCAAGACACTTGGGTTTAAGTGATCTTTGTATTAAAAACTAACTTGCATGGTGTTTACAACAAAGAATACAAAATAAAAATAATACATTGAAAAGTTTGCTGCATCAGATTTACAAATTAGAATAAATCTGAAGAAAAAATTATACATAACAAAAACAGTGGGAAAAAAAGTGCAAATCGCACACCGTTTACATGGATATTGAGTGCCCTTCAGAGAAAATTTGGGTTAATGAAGAGCAGAGTTTACAAACCCTTGTCGCGGATTGATTTTGACCATACTGTTAGTTTTATATTTCAAACAAAAAATAACTTTAAAATTGTTCAAACCAGCATAAAGAATTTTCCATAGAAGCACAAGGTAATTCTTCAAGCAAAACAAAAAGAAAAAGAAATATAACTTGTTACTACGGCAAGCTTGCAAAAAAACATCAAAGGCACTCAATAACTTTAAATGAATTTAAGGAATATTTTTGATTACGAAGTGGTATATTATGTCAAGAATGTCATCTCTATGTTACTACGCAGACCTTAACGATGAACGTCACGACTATGCATAATGCAGCTCACACTGGTAAATAGGACTGCTATACAAGACTGGTTGCAATGGCAATATTCATTTGGTTGCTATGGTTACCACCTTATATTATATTTCTTTCTGTAGCTTCCTGGCAGCTGACATAAATCCTCTGATATTGACTACAATGAAGTGACCTTTCAACGCATCCACACAGCGTGTCGTCACACTGCACAACAAACTGCAGGACTTGGTCGAGGCCTTCAAATCCTAGTCTGGATCCAGGACCAAGTCCTCCTCATAAGAATTCTAGTCCGAGTCCTTGCTATTTATCAATATCTAAGTCTGAGTCCTTGATATTCAAGAGTTACGATCGAGTCCTTGAACAAGGACTTGAGCCTGATCTAAAGTCCTAGGTCTGGTCTCGAGTCCTACTCCTGGTCTCATTTGAGGTCCTGGTCTCGAGTCCTACTCCTGGTCTCAAGTCCTACATGTACAGCACTAACAGACTGTAAATCAGGGTTCCCTGCATTTCACAGAAACAAAATTCCCTGATGCAAGTTCAAAATTCCAGAATCATCATTTTTACCTATTCCTGATTCGCGTATCACTTTCTCATCTCATGTCATGGTATGAGCACAAGACGAAAAGCCGGACCACTGGACAAATTCCTAGATTTTCCCCTGATTTCAGGGATTTATTTTCAAATTCCCTGACTTTTCCCTGAATAGAAAAAGGGAAAGTCATTTTCCAGGTTTTCCCTGATTTCTAGATTGGCGAGACAGTCAGACCACTGGACAAACAAAATTCTGTGATTTTCCCTGATTTGAGGGACTTATCTGAAATTCCCTGACTTTTCCCTGACCGGAAAAAGGGAAGTCATTTTTCAGGTTTTCCCTGATTTGCCGGTTGGCTGGGGAACCCTGTAAATACTGATGCCGATTTATTAACCCGTTGAAGACTAGACACAAGATATCTCGTCTCGAGGTCTATGGGAAATGCGTGATAAGGCAAAATCAAACTGTCTTCAACGAGTTAACATGATCTGGCGTCTTCACGTTGATATTTCTCGTCGGAGTTTGTCCAGTTCGGCCTTCTCCTGCTGGTGACGTTCCGTCAGGTCCTGCAGTCGTGCCATCTCCTCGGCTACGTTCTGTTGGTGCTCTGCCTCCTTCTCGGCCGCGGCCTCGGCCTCGCTCTGTCTGGACGACGCCCCACTGCCGTACAGCCTGTCGTGGAGGACCTCTGGAGGGGTGGGCATGCGGGGCTTGGGCACCTTCTTGGCGTACTCTAGGGCCTGTGGGAGAGAGAGAGAAGAAATGAAGGGAGAAAGAAATTGTTGAGAAATTGGTGAATGACGATGGTATTATTATGGATGACATTGATGTAATTCTGCTATATGTTACATGTACGACGAAGTCCCATGTGGTTGCAAAGATGAAGATGGAAGGAAAATGAGAAGTTTGAAGAAGATTAGGGGAGGAGGAGGAGGCAGGAAGAAGAGAGAGGAGAAGACAAAAAAGGAGAAAGAGGGAGAAGGAGGAGAGTGGAGAGGAGAGAGAAGAAGAAGAAGAGGAAGAAGAGAGACAGGAAGAAGAGAGAGTAGAGAGAGAGAAGAAGAAGAAGAAAGAAGAAGAAGAGAGAAGAAGAAGAAGAGAAGAGAGAAAAACAGAGGATCATGACAGTTTGTGGATTGTGGCCACAGTGGTGAAATACTGTAGTTTCAGAGTTATTGTATTGTACAGTTATAGGAAAAACTTCAGAGGGTTCTGGATTGAGTTTCTATGTGTTAAGGGCCAATAATCTCAATTATGAGCAATTTAAAGGCTCCTTTATCTTAACAAGAGAGTGGTTTGTTAAATGTTTTCTTTTTGCTGGGCAACAGAAAATAAATTTTGGTATGGAGCTCTGGAGTAATATGCTTTTATCATTTCACACAGTCCAAGTTAGTACACCAGACCAACTCACAATCTAACTGAACCCATCTTCTTTTGCATAGAACTCTGTGATACATGAACAGATCTTTGTGAACATAATTTGTTTAGTCATGTTTCAACAAGTGTCCAGACACGTACAGTGTATGATGAAGTTTATTTCATACAGTTTTACAATTACATGTAGTTGTCAGATTATGACATGCCCATGAAAATTCCACACAATCCCAAGCAATCAGACACATACATGAAAGCAATTTAAGTTGGGTGATACTTTAGTATTATTACTATGTCAGTTAACACAGCAAAACAAACAAAGCTTGGTAGGTTCTTTTGGGTGTCTTGTCTCAGTGCATAATTCAAATAATGTTAGTGTGCAAAAAACAGGAAAAAAAATCCTAAACATCATGATTTTTTTATTCCTATTTTCACCATGGGTAAGGATATTATTGGACTGCTAATTACATGTAATTAATACTCCAAACTCAAATGACCAAAGCTATGGTATTAGGATTAAAATATTTTGTAACTAATTCGCTTTCCAGGACCAATGCCTAAAGATTATAAAGAAGTTAGGGGATACGCATATGGACCCAAATCTGCCCACACTCCCTTGTGAACTAGTACTGTATATGGCTATGAAAAATAAGATGTTCAATGTTTGTGAATTTACATGACGGGTATTGATATCCCATCTATTTTACAGGCATGGTTTACAATATTACCCAGGTTACACACACTGCCCACGTGTGTGTTTGTATACTATTAGAGTGTGACTGGTATTTGGGACTTTTTCATTGCACATTGACTAGTGGACATCAACAAGCTGAAGTCGGCCCGCATTCCTGTATGCACTGCGCATGCTTTTATGCATTTTGCACATCAACGTACGTCCTTTACATGAGAGGTGACTGCCAACACCTAATTCTGGTGTTCATCTCCCAGGCAGAAAGGATGTACGTTGATGTACAAGACAAGGCAAAACATACGCTGTGCGTGTGCGATAAGGCAGGCTACTGTAAGAACGTCAAACGCTTGTCTACATTAACTAGTCAACGTGCAATCCGAAAGTCTGTAATATCACATGAATTGTCCCACCTCCCTCTAATAATAGAAAAGTAATAAAAATTACATATCTGTGGAGCTCACGGCAAACCAAAACGGGGAGAAAAAAAATCAAATTATTTGGACTGACCAGTGTTCGTGAATCTTTCGGCCACTCGTCGTCCTCACGTGGCGATTCGGGCAGCCTGGGCCAGGGGATAGTTTCAGCGTATTGCAACATCTTTTGTTTTTTCATTTTATTTTCAAATTTGGTGGGAATTTGGGGAGGGAGGGAGGGGAGGAGCAAAGCGTGGGTAAAGATGAAATTAATGCAAATGAAAAAAAAATGAAGTACATGATTAAAGTGTGTTTGGGGAAATAAATTTGATTTATATATTGGCGTGTGTTAGTGCAGAGACATGACAGAAGAAAATATAAAGAATGAAGGTGGACACAATTTTCACCGTGGCCTCAGCTCTCACCCATTTTTCGTCACACGAGGGCAGTGTTGTCACCTAAAGGACCCTAGCGGAAATGAGTTGCTCTGCAGGGCAGCAGTGACGGAGGCAATAGTTGGTGAAATGTTTAGCATAATGTCAATAGTCAATTTTGTGTAAATGTGTACTGAAATTCTATGCTTGTAGGTAACTTTATGTGTTATCCACACTCCTCTGCACAACAAAACTAAAATAGAGCAATGGGAGATTTTATACACCGATTTCAATTATTCAATGAAAAGTAGATAAAATCAGGACTCCCTGGATTCCATGGTCCAAACAAATCCAACGATTCTTCCATGATTTTCTGTGATGTTGGTTAAAATTCCAGGATCATATCTTTTAACATATTTATTACTTCCCCTATTTACATTAGTCTTGCCTCGTGTCCATACCATGGACACAATGTGAGAAGTCAGGAAACTCGACAAACACAATTTCCTTGATTTTTCCCTAACTTGAGGGACTTTTCTCATATTCCATGACTTTTCCCAGACTAGAAAAAGGGAAAGTCATTTTCCAGGTTTTCTCTGAAATTTCCAGGTTGGCTGGTAGCCCTGATATTGCTCTACAAGAATAAAATGTTGCAACCAGCTGCAATAAATTCAGTCACAGTGATCATAACTATGGAAACACATATAACCATTCATAGGTATACTGTAAAAGTGGAAATTTTCTAGCAATTACCTTTGGAATTGAGCAACATCAAAACACAAATGTGAGCACATAATATAAATTTGAGATGCTACAAAAATACATCAAGCAAAAATGACCTCAAATTGTGTATCCAATAATGCACTTTCATGTACATATCATAGGGGTACAATGCACCATTGTTGTGACTTATACAGCACATGGTGTTTCTCATAGTTCAGATACTTTGTGATATTTTTTTAAAAATTGCTATTACAAATGAGTGAAAATCTGACTCTCAAATTTGCCTGTTATACATGTAGATGAAAACTTCCACTTTAACAGCAAAACCATTATCAACATTTCACCCAAACCCAGAAGACTCCAAAGCAACAAATAAAAGGGTCATGCATATATGGTGGAATAAGTCAGTATGCATGCATAGAGAGGTGATATCTAAATTACAGAAGAAATCAGAAGTATTTTGTTTATTTGTTAGTGATATCAAGTTTTCACATTGGTCTTCTTCTTTCGTATCCATAATCTACACAGATCCAAAAATATATTAATTATAATAATAAAGGTAAACTGAAAAGGATTTGTAAGTTGGTAGCTCCATTCGTTTCTAAAATGACAAAACGGACATCTTCCAATTGGTATTTTACACATATTTTGGACCTTTTCATTCTTATTAAAAAATCGATTTTCCCTTGCTAGTAATTAAATTTGTTTTCTGGGGATAAAAGATGACATCATCTGCTCAAACCAACATGTCACCAAGATAAAACTTTAGTGAAAAACTTTGTATAATTTTATTTTATAACTTTTTTTGAGTTTTTCATTGTTATTACAGACACTGGTGGGTTGCCAAGTCAAGGATCCCTTACAACAATGACGAGGTGAAATTAATAAAATGTATAACTTTAAGCATTTTAGCCAAAGGTGCTGATTTTTTTTCTTCACAATTTCCCTTTTCATAATTTTTTGTATTCACTGAATGCACTACCCTTCTAAAAATAAACCATGGTAGTACCATGGTATTGGCCATTTTACCATGGTATGTAGTATTACCATAGTATGCTATTACCATGGTGTTACCATGGTACTACCATGGTATTACAAAGGTAAACCGTGGAAATACCATGATACTACCACTGTTCATTTTTACATTGCTTCATCCTCCATAGCTGGGGGGCTTCCAAGAGTATAACCAAAGATGCTAAGTATCTGCATCTATGCAATTCTTCAGTTCACAAACAGCTGTAAACCTGGATTATTGCATCATCTTTCGTTGTGCTCCGGAAGGCCCCTGTCTATGGCGGATGTCAAGTTCTCCAAACCAAACGAGTCATCTGAATTTCAGCTGACTACCCCACTAACCAGTTCTCTCTTGGACTGTTCTGTCTTGGGGCTGGCCCTGTTTGAATTGCCTCTCTGTGAGTTGCTTCCTGGCTTGAACGCTTTCTTGTTATGCATCATGACATTCTTGGCATACTCTCGTTGTCGTGCTGCTTTCTCTTGCTGCAAAATAAAAGGTAAATAGCATGATTAGGGGGTAGTCCTCTACTTGGGCTGAAACTATTCTAGAATCAAGTAAACTGTGCAAGGATTTTGCTGTCAAAATCTTGTGGTCAAACATTGACTCATTCTAAAATAACTACTGTCAATATCCCCTGAAGCAGGCAAATCTGTTGTGTAACTTTCTATGGGAATTATTTCTCTTGGACCTCGAAAGAAATGTAATACTGGAAAGTACATGCTTGATTCTCACCAAGTAAACAAACTAAAGACAAATCCTTCCAGCTGGGAGATCCCAGCTGGAAGAATTTGAACCTGTGGTCACGGACACAACATTGGTATCTACCATACACACACCACGCCCCTGTTTGACAAAACTTGTCATCAATGATAAATGACATGTCATCGTTACAAGCTACTGAATTCCTTGCTTCTGATTGGTGCTTGGCCTACTTGTAGGTGACTTTTGTCATTCATCATTCAACAAGCTTTGTAAAATGGAACCAACAGAATGATTCTAAAATGTCTGACATTTGCTCCAGTGACAATTGCTCCAACGATCATTTCATGCACTAACCCTGACCTCAACCCTAACCCTGACCTAATCACTAACCCTAACCTTATTCTAAACTAGAAACCCAATGGCAACCCTAATCCTAACTCCTTGTCTTCTGAGATGTTATCATTAGAGCAACTATCACCAGAGCAAATGTCGGATCACCTGATTCTATCTTACCCTTGCGTCTATTGCTGCTGCGTCTGGTCCCAGGCCTCCCAGTTTCAGGTCTTTCTTCAGGCTGCGGTAGTCGTTCAAGGTGTACTCCTTGTACTGTGGACCTTGTTTCTGCTTCTGCAGGCGCATCACATAGCCATCGGGGTCGCTGGTTCGAAGTTCAGGGTCTTCGTCTGTGGGGTGGGGAAATTTCAGTGCAATATAAAAATGAGCCACAAATATTAAGAATACTAAATTCACCTAATCTTTAAGTGTTATTTCAGTTAGTAACATTTGGTACAAGATCATCCTCAACACATTTCATGAGAAAATTGGTACTACGTGTACATGGCTGAACAAGACCCCTCATCATCATCAGTATCATCATCTTCATCATTAAAATTGACAACAGTGCCTAAATATTCCTAAGGCTGTACACTTACAGTAAATAAAATAAGTGGGAAATTAACACAGATAATCAATTAGTTGCATGTTTTACAAATGTGCAGCAAGTTATCATTTAGTTAACAGTACTGGTATCAGTTACAAATTGCTCACCTTTTGTAGTTTATACCCTAATTCAATCAGCATTGAGGATTTACCAGACTAGCATGACCCTCCCCTCACTGTTGTTTGAAAAACACTTGGTTTACTACCCAGTTAGTCTAGCAGCACAACTTGGATTAAATGGATTAGGATTGAGAATGGGGGTTTAGGATTAAGTTTAAGATTAGGGTTTTAATTTGGGAACTGGCTATGAGTAAGGGATGCATTATTGGGAATTATAAGCATAATGTACTAGACATAATGACCTGCAGACCAAATGTAAACCAAGTGGCAATAAACATCCTTTGGAAACAGATTAAGCTTTGAAACCAAGTGGTAATAAACATCCTTTGGAAACAGACTAAGCTTTGTTATTACACTCACCACTCTTCCTAGCAGGAATATGGGGCAGCACTTGGAAGGGGCTCGTCCTGCTAGGCATTGGATGGGTGTATGCCATTCTTTGACGAGGGCTCACCATGGACTGGTCCGGGGCATGCATTTCCCCTGGAGGACCCCCTCTGTTGTCGATCCCATTCATGCGAGCGTAGGTGCTGGCACGATCAGCCGACCAGCTGTACGGCTGTCCGTTGGCTACACGGGGGTTGGCGTACGGCGGATTGTAAGCATTGGGGTACCCTTGTGGTTCGTAATCTGCTCTTGCAAAGTAATCCTCTGGGAGAGATCCGTGTCGGACCGGGCCTTGAGACATCCGAGGTTCTGCATAGAGGTTGGAGTCTGATCCTCCACGAGCCAACATCAACAACTGCTGCTCACGAAGAATCTGGTGTGCCCAGGCATCATTTGCTCGACTTGTTGCACTCCCATGTGGTGTCCATCCGGTCGATTCCAGATGGCCTTCATCTTGTGAATTTTCCCTCGATATATTAGGCAAAGGCCGCATCGGATTAAGCGGTCTATCTTTACGCTGACCGAACAATTCACCGTACTTCTTCTTTGGTGGGTCTCTCCTGAGCTTTGCTGATGTCTTGTTGAGGTCAATAAAGTTTGACTTGGGTTTTGGTGGTGGCCTTTTCTGACTGTTCTGTTGTGGTCTTCTTTGCTCTTCTTCTGGATAGTTATCATCATAGCCTTCATCCAGTTGTCTTTGGGCAGGATATGGCTGATTCATGTCTTGTCTAGGAAATGGCATTCCTTGATCTACAGGAGGACCTTGTTGGTATGGATACTGCACATTCTGTGGTTGATGTAGTTGTTGCTGTGGTAGTTGTTGGTACGGTACCTGTTGGTAAGGAGGTTGCTGGTGGTATGGCTGTTGCTGGGGGTATGGCTGCTGCTGATGGTATGGCTGGTGCTGGTTGGGAAATTGTTCCGGCACTGGAGGTTGAGGTTGACTGAAGTATGGTTGTCCCATTTGAACGGGTTGATTCATCCCTTGGTTCATGACCTGTGGCTGAAGAGGTGCTGCAAAAGGCTGATTTTGTGGATGGCCATATGGTGCCTGTCCACTGCCCGGCTGCCACTGTGATGGAGGGTTGTTGGGATAAGCGGCCGCATTTTGAGGACCATACCCATTTGCCGGATATTGGATATGATTTAGCTGCGTAATCGCTGGCGACTGTGGCTCCATTTCAGGGTTTTGCTGGTTATATGGTGCAACTGCCATTTGGCGAAAAGGGCCAGAACTTCCATGTCCTTGTCGAGGGCTGTAATACGTCTGTGGAGGTAGAGTGTTATCATTGCCCCCTGTAACGGGCTCGTCCGATGTTTGGATTGCAGTTTCACGCTCAATAGTCTGAATTGATGCTTCTCGAACAGGACTCTTGATCTCTTCTGGATCCACATCCTCATCAAGAGTCAAGTCAAGGTCTCCTGTTTGCTGACCAGCTGATTTCAATCTGTTCTTTGCAGAAGAAGGCTCTGATGGTGATGGCAAGGCGGAAGTTAACACGCCTTCTTGCTGTGTTACCTCATTTGTGATCTCACTCTCTATTGGTGATCCAACGAGCTTATCAGCCAACTGTGCAGACCTTATCATCTGTGGTTTATTAGCTGCAGAGCTTGTTCCATCTCTTGTCCTAGACCTTCCACTATATTTTGAAGAATTTGCTGCAGAGACTTCCCTTGATTTTCGGCGGTTGGCGGACACTTTACTTTGTGATGTTGGCCGATGTTTAGGTGGTGATGGCTTTATTCTATACACCATTCTCAGGTCTCTGGGCTCCGGTGAGTCTTTGTGGGTAGACTGTTTCCCTATGTCGTATATTGGGCTCCCTTTCTCATCCACAAAATGTAGATCTTCATCATCGCTATCATCAGAAATATACTCTACTCTCACCTTCTCACCAGTGTGCAGTTTTTCTATCTTCTCACTTGGCTTTCTTGGTGGTGGAACTGTTGGCTGAACTGCTGGCGGAGCTGGTACTTCTGCCTTCTGCACTGGAGCTGGCACTCCTGCCTTCTGCATTTCAGACCAAAACTGCTTGTTCGCTTCCACCTCCTGTTGCTGCCCTGGTGAGATGAAATCCCTGGCATCACCAAAATTCTTGCGATTAATGCTATCATTCAAAGTTTGTGGTACATTTTGGGCAATGGCTTTGGCATTTTGTTTCGCTGACGAAGGTGCTGGAGAACGGTTTTTGCTACTACTTGGAGACCTACTTGATCCACCTGATCTAGGAGCACCTAGTTTTGCAGAGCCACGTGCCCCCTGCTGCCCATGGCCTGGATCATTTTCTACTGATTACTTCTACCTTGATGGGCATACTTTGGAATGGTAATATCATGTGAATTTTGTCTGTCTTTCCGTTCATAATCAACCCCTCTTTGTGGAGAACCACTTGGAGGTTTTCCTGCAGAAAGCTGTGGATTAGATGATCTCCTCCTGCCAGCTGATCCTTGATGATTAGACCCAGAAGATCCTTCCCTCCTACTGGAACCTTGCCTTGTTGTTGTAGGCGTGTGCCTCTGTGCAGGAGTCGATGTACCCGAGTTCTTTCCATGAGAGCCTTCACGACGAGTGTTTCCACTATGTTGTGAACGACTTGACCCTCCTGAAGGAGGGCCACCATTCTGAGAAGTATTCCCACTGTTATTTGCATTCAAATGAAATCCCTCTTGGGGAGTAATAGTCCTTCGTGAATGGTTCTGTGACCTCGAAACAGAATGATATGATCCGCCTGAAGGTGGCCTTTCGTGATGGTCTTCTCCAACATTATCAGTCTCTTTGTCTGATTGAACTGGTCCACTCTCATCAAGTGGAGGATCACTCTCATACCTATGAAGAGCTTCATCAGGTGACTGCTCATACTCGCGAGTAATAGTCCTTGTACTTGCGCGAATGGATGGGTCATTTCCATAATCATCCTCTGCTGAGGCATTTGCATACTCATCTGCTAATGGATCTGTATAATCTCCATTTTCCTGTTCATAATTATGAGCAGTGCCGGCACTTGGAGGAACACTTTCATTTTCCGGTGGTTCATTCAAATGAAATGGCTGAGCTACCTGTTCCTCTTCATATTCATTTTGCCGTTCATCGGCTGGGTAAGGCTCACTTGCATACACGCTTTCATTTGGCTGCTCCCCATATTGTTGTTCACCATCATTTTGGTCCAAGTGAAATGGCCTATTATCGGTGTCATCTAAACTATCAACAAGATCAGATGGATGACCATCTTGTTCTGGTGGATTATCATATGTCTCTGGATACTGATCCGCTAGATAATCATCATCCCCATTACCATAAGGATTTGACGGCGACTCAACAATAGCACTATCCTGCTCTGGTTGGTTGGAATAATTTGGATTGCTTCCTGCAGGATCATAGGGATCTGCTTCCAGCGAGTCCCTAAAATCATTTGGATTCTCAGCATCATTATCAATGACAACCTCAGAGCCTTGATTCTCAAAAGGCTCTTCCTGATCAACTGCTTTTGCAAAGGGATTAGGTTCTAAAGAATCTTGAGTTTCTGGATCATCTTCACTTGTAAAGTGATTAGGTTCTCCAGGCTCCTGATTTTCTGGATCAACTTCTCCATCATATGCAGGTGCAAAATCATCCTCACCCCTCTCACTGACATCTTCTGGTAGAGCTGCATCCAATTCTAAAGAATCTGCAACAATGTTATCGTCTGTATTTCCATCACCACTATCAACAACATTTTCGTGACCGCTAGCAGCCTCGTCATCCTCCTCTGCCACCTCAACTGATTTACGCCTTACGGCAGAATATTCCCCTTGTTCGATGTCGTTGTAGGGCAAATCCTCATTGATCTGTGCTAAATCCTGTGGTGCCTCATCTAAACTATCCTGTAGTAAAACACCTTCAGGCTCCATCCCTAAATCTGCAAAAGACTTCTTGACCCTCTCTTTCAAATCCTGCTGGTATTTCGCTTCCTCTGTGAGGCTAACAGGAGATCCTTTGGGTTCATCATCGACGGGTGATCCATCCATTTTCCTACTCTCCTC
This sequence comes from Eucidaris tribuloides, assembly GCA_001188425.1. Taxonomy (NCBI): domain Eukaryota; kingdom Metazoa; phylum Echinodermata; class Echinoidea; order Cidaroida; family Cidaridae; genus Eucidaris; species Eucidaris tribuloides. The sequence goes on from JZLH01S0031460.1 coordinate 77,734, forward strand.
TGAAGAATGGCTGTTGGCCGACATAGTCCTTAAGTTCAAATTATCGTCCGGCATGGACGACGCATCAACTCCATCCTCACCCTCATTATTATTATTTAAGACGGCCATGCTGGTGTTGGGGTTCGGGCTCTGGTTTTCATTCTCGTCATCCGTTAACAGGTGCATATTATGAGCGATAATTTTGCCGGAAGTTGCCGAGCCCGGAGGCTGTGATGTATCGTCCGCCATTCCTGATTTAATGTTACACTGGCTTCCTTGTGTCAGCAGCCATCACAGTCTAGAGTAGTCTTGATCAGTTCGTGTTCACCTGCAAATTGGGAGAAAAGAAGGAAAAGTACATTGACCGTATATTCCAAATTCATAATTCATGATATGATGCACCACGCCATACCCCGGGGTACCGTTGTACCCCGGGGTACCGCGTTGTGCAGCGCCCTCTTGTGTTAAAAAATGTATTTTTTTCAGTTATGATCGACAAGGCTGCCACTCGTAGGGGAAATCCCCTACCGTAGGGGATTTTGGCCGTGCGTAGGGGGTAGGGGATACCTACGGGGAAAATGGCCTTCCGTAGGGGGATTTGATGATTTGTAGGGGATTTAGGGGTTTTTGACAATTTTCAGAAATATTCATAATTTTTCCAAGGAAATCCGATTATATTCGCCCATTTTGTCCATCGCCGAGGAAGAAATTGTGGTCAATATTTTGTATTTCTAAGGTTATTTTTTAAAGAAAACCATACCTTCGGAGGGAAAAGTCGATTTTGTAGGAGAAAACATAGGTTTGTATAGGGAAATATGGTTAAGTAGGCGTAGGGGAAAAGTGGTGTCCGTAGGGGAAAATACGCATGTGGCGTAGGGGAAATCAAAATTTTGAGTGGCAGCCCTGATGATCGATGAAATCAGTGGTGATGATGCAGAGG
>JZLH01S0031468.1:19168-44012 GCA_001188425.1 Eucidaris tribuloides
TTTTATAACTTCACTTTGATATTTACATGTAGTCATGTACGGTACTTTTCACACGCAGAAAGACTATGTTTATGGTATAATGCGTTCCTAAGAATTTGTTACGATTATTATTATTATTATTATTATTATTATTATTATTATTATTATTATTATTATTATTATTATTGTTATTGTTATTATTATTATTATTATTATTATTATTATTATTATCATTATTATTATCATTATTATTATTATTATTTCATCATCATCATTATTATTATTATTATTATTATTAGCATTATTATTATCATTATTTTATTATTATTTTAATTTTATTCTATTTTATTTTATTTTATTTCATATTATTATTATTATTATTATTATTATTATTATTATTATTATTATTATTATTATTATTATTATTATTTTATTATTATTATTTTATTACCACTATTATTATGTTGTGTGTGTGACCATTTCGTCTGTAACCAATCTACTCGTCAATATTTATTTGGAATTCAGTATTAAATCGTATACCAAATTTTAGTGATTTAGTTTTATCAATTAATATTAAGAACCATCACAGCTTCTCAACGTTTTAGTACAGCTAGGTTTCCTTTAGTAATAAATACATGTAATTAATCTATTAAATTTCAAGAAAAAGGAAAGTGTCATTTTACAATGTAAATTGACCCTTCCCTTTATTAAAAAAAACCACATTTTCAAACAAAGCATTCAGTAAGCAAAATTCATCATTATATGACTTTATTATTCTGTAAATATAATTTAACAATTATGATCTTGTGTCAAAGTCAAACCATGTAAAAAAAAATGAAACTAACAAATCACATTTTGTTTGAAAAAATGAGAAATTCCTTATTTATTACATAAACCAGTGTTTGAATTGTTGATCCATAGTATAACTCCATAATTTCTTATGTGGTCAAGCTTTTACAATGTGTCGGAGAAAATTTGCGTTGCTAATTAAACAACGCTACACGGGTACAAAAACGTCTGGAATAAAAAAATATATAAACGATGTAAACAAAACCTTAAACCATCTCAATAGAACTTTTTGATGAACAAAATTTTGTTTGAAAAATGAGAAATTCCTTATTTATTACATAAACCAGTGTTTGAATTGTTGATCCATAGTGTAATTGAACAACGCTACACGGGTACAAAAACGTCTGGAATAAAAAAAAAATATAAACGATGTAAACAAAACCTTAAACCATCTCAATAGAACTTTTTGATGAACAAAAATTACAATTAATTTAAGAACTGACATATACTTTTGCCACTTCAGTGATATCAAATCTAATGAAGGCGTTCGAATTGGCAGCTTAAAGACAAATCAACAGATGGTTTCTATTTTCTATTTTGAGAGTATATGAATCTGACTTATGTCAAATAATTCATATTCTTTTCCAAATTGCTTATCAACACATTTCTTTCATCAACCAACATAACTTACGATTGCACTTTTTCTATTTTACAAAATTCCCTCTTCTGTTTACTTAAGGGAACCAGACTTAATTTTTAGGATATAAATGTATTCACCAAATTCAGCATTTAACATCAAGAGGGTTTAGAATTTGAAATGTTTTATTTAATTCGAGATTTCCTTATGTCACAAGAATCTAACTTACCCAAACTCGTTAGAATAACATCGAATGCAGCCTGCTTAGATCATTTTGTTGAGCTTTGTTTATTTTTCCTTTTATAAATACTTAACCATTACTTAGACATTCGAGGGGAAAATTATTCATTTTTCCCAATGAAACGATGAGGACACCACAGGAAATTGTATCCTAGGAATTTGTAAAGGCTGCACAGTAGAGTGAGTTTATTTAAGCCACGTGCGAATAAAGTACAGACAGACATTTTCCTTGACGAAACATGAACACATCCGCTACAATTAACAATACATGTATACAAAAACACTGTGTGTTTTCTTATTCGGCATCAACTTGTTTGTCATAATATGATTTATTTGATTCGAAAAAAAAGGGGTCAGTCAATTATTATTACCAAAGGTACAGTTTCATGAATCTAATGTATACAATTAGACGTACCATTGTCGAAGCAGGAAACACACGCGACAGTAATTGTTGAATTGCTATTTTGTTGACAAGAAAAACAGAGCAGGTACAAGAGAGGCTCTTCACAATACCTCGCACTGACTTGCAGTACTATTTAAACAAGTTAAGCCCATTTCTTTCAAATTGAAATCAATCACGCACCCATATAAATTAGTAGGCCTATCGAGAAAAATACGACAGAATCCGTTACACTGGATATTCTCTTTACCTCGGTAACTTAGCCAGTCCTTCGTATTCTAACACCAATACACACGGATGCCGTATTGGCGAGAACTTATAAATGACTGTAAGCTCAACACAATATTTAACATGTTTACGTACTGGTCATCCACTAATCATAAGTAATTGTGATATATTCGGAATCTATTTTTCGCCACATGAACTTATATTTTAAATAGAAATCATCATCATTTTTTTTTTCAAACAATAAATGCCATACGTCGAACATGTTTTACTGGTGGACAATTTCACGATAATGCAAGAATGTTCAAACTCGGGTGAATGTTAAGTGTAAACGTTTTTCCATTACAGTGAAATTGGCCTGGTACAGGCAATTAAAAAAACAACTTTATCAACCTCAATTCGGCATCTTTGTTGACTACCTGCGTCAGAACAACGATTTTTAAACAAATACACAACATTAAATTTCCTTCATTTTAACACACTTTTGAAAGCACATACAAGCTGACCTAGGTATGATCACCGCGCCATACATTCGCTACTCTCTCTAGGCAAGTTTAACTCCTAACATGCCACAGGATTTAAACCTCAATGGACATATGTATTATTTGGTGCAGATCTGCGACTTCGACACTTGAAGAGTTAATGCAATGCTTGCCGAACAAAAGATTCCGTATACCAGTACTGAATCTTTCGTTTTGATCGAGGTGTCAGCAAGATGGCCATATTTAGGCAAAACCTTGATCATTTTTTAAGTACTTTCGATTTCAAATTTGCCTCTCGGAGCAATGTGATCGCATGGTTTCCTATTCTCCTTATCTACAGTAGAACATAATACATCACAAACTTCGTTTACACTTAAGTGAATGACGTCATCATCCCTAACATTACAACGAACATTTTAAAAGAAGTTTACTGCAGCTAACATTTAAGTTTTAAAGACAAATGTAGCAAAAAGCACACCACGAATAAGTCTAGGTTATTAGGCTAATCGGTGGAATTTCACAACCTATTCGGATTTTATATCACACTCTTACAACAATTTTATACATTACATTTTAAAAAAAGGGTAGTTTAACAACATTATTTCATTTTGGTGCTTCGCGATCAAACACATATTTTACATTATTATTTCAGAACTTTTCCATGTATAATTTTCAATAATCAAACACAGGAATAAACATTACACCAAAGTGAATAAAAACGATTAAAAACACAACCATATAAAGACTTAGATTTCTTTTTCTTTTAAGGCAGCAGGAGCATGCAACACTTGAAAAATTCAACCAATCCTCAGCGAAAGAAGTGGAAGAAATACTTGCATAGGCAAAGGATGCATGAATACAGGTCATTAGCTTGTATGCGTATAACTCTCCTCTAATCATCTCATAAGACCATTTTTTCCTCCAACTCTCTCTTTTCGAGTTTTACCTCAAAGCCTGTAAATATTCATAAATTATTTAACGTACATAATTACAAGTGCTCGAGTCGATTATACAATTAATTTATTGTAATAAATACCGATAAATACAGATAAAAAAATAATGTGTTTACATTCATAATACTTACAAACCAACAGTTTCCCCATTTCCTTCTCAGCGTAAACATAGGTTTGGTAAAAACAACGAAAAGCTGAGAAAGATGGAAAAACACAACAAACATATTCGCTATACTTCAACTCATTTCATAAGTTAAATACACTCGGTTGTACTTGAATGCATTGGCATGGAAGATAGTAGTGTGACTTTTGCACGTTTAGCGAAGGAAAACACAAGTCGAATAGTCCTGACTATTCAATATTCTCACAGTGAATATTAAGGATCACTTTTTTTTCTCAAAAAACACGAGTTTTGCTCATTTCCGTCACGTGCTCACCTCTGTCCCGACCGTTCTCTCGAATTCCTCCTTGTGTAATCTCTGCCTTTCCTCAAAGTCTCGAAGTCTTCTATTCTGCTGTTCCATTGTTTGTTTGTATATTGCATCTTCCTCCTGTAGTCGTAAGGAATAAAGGATACAAACAATAAAATAAAATAAAATTCAATCTTTATTTCCAATTCATTAAAAAAAAGATACATAGACAAAAACAGACAATACAGAACAAAATTACACATGTTGACAAAACAGAGATACAACTAAAATTGATGGTACAGATGTACATTGCATTTTAAACAAAATAAAATAATTATTGGGAAAATGAATGGAAAAGGGTGTGTACGTAGAAAGCCCTTGAAAAGGCTTGTTAAATTGCACATACCCGAAATTATTGAACGGTTGTTGTTTTGATATTATAAATGTAGCTTTAGCTGTGATAGTGTACCAATATTGCAGTCAAATGTAACCATAAATGACATAATCAAAACACACACACACACACACACACACAACAAATTCATATTAAAACAGATGAAAGACTAATTCAACAAAGCATGGAAAATAAATATATAAGTAAAGAAAGTCAGTAGGTAGATATCAATTCTTTTTTAAATTGCCTTTTAAATATATTATTGAATAGTATATTTAATTTTCTCAAATTCAGACTATTCCATAAAGCTGGGCCAGTGTGGCGTAATGAATATTTAATAATAATGTTATACAAGTTACCATTCCAGGGGGTGTTTCATAAAGCTGTTGGTAAGTTACGAACAACTTTACGAACGACTGGTGATACTTTCTTGGGTTTCTCATGCATTTACATCTAGCACAAGAAGGTATCACCAGTCGTTCGTAACTTACGAACAGCTTTATGAAACAAAGAGACAAAATAATATTTCAATTTCAATTTCATTCTCATTGTTTCTGCAACTTTTTCACAATATATACATAGTCCTAGCAACATAAATCACATTTTTCAAGATATACAAAACTCATACTAATATTAAATTTTATAAACTAGACAGGTGATATGATATATACATTAATTATTTTACTATACCGTATATAGTTTCCATGGAAGTGTGAAAAAAAACATGATTTCTTGATGAATTTGAGTTATATTTCTTATTAAAGATATTTCATTTTCATCAGTGCAGAAGGCATGTCAGTAAGAAAGAGTTAATACGGTCGAATAGTTAGTACTACATTAGAGAATTTGTACCTAGGCGGGGCATCCCTTTTGCACGTGTAAAATTAACAATGCATTCTGATGATTAGTAAATCCATGAATGTAGTTTCAAAAAAGCAAAAAAAAATAATAATAATAATGATGGAACCTCTTTGCAGTCACTAGTTATACTTTTTACGAATCAACCTGTTGGAGACGATTTGATTTGAATATAACAGACATTCTCTATTACCCCAGCCGGAAATATCTCGTTCTTAGTCGAGAACGGTTCAGTAAAGAGATGATACGTTCATTTTTGGGGGTGTGGTTTTTCTTTTATTTATTTTTCTTTTATTTTATACTTCTCGATTGTTTTTCACTGTAAATTTTGGGAATATTTTGTAATATACTGAGTGGGCGATAAATGTTTCACGCTGCTATCAATATCACGATTACATTTTAAAAATTTATCGCTTCCTATTATGTATTTCAGGGGATAGTCCTTGATAAGTCATTTATGATTTTTTTTGTCTATTCCCTCCACAAATTTCTTTTTGCAGTATCATTCCTATTATATACATGTATCATATGATAGTAATTGATTTATATTGATATATATTTTTATGTAATTTTTTAAAATGAAATGTGGAAATAAATGAATTGAAATTGAAATTGACCCCGTTTAATTTATTGTGCCCTCGATCGCCACGTATACCGGACGTTCTTGCTGGAGTCATCAGGAGGTCGTAGGGTCGTCACACGATGCCCCCTAGCCTCGGCCTCGCTCATGTAAAAACAAATATTTTAAATTGCTTGTATTACTAGTAATTCTGCTGCTTTTTTCGCTTTTTCTTTTTTACTTTGAATCGTTCCAATCTATTGTGAATAATGTAATTCGTCTGTAATTGCACCTTAATTATACGAGTCTCTGATTTGTTTTATCAAATCTCACATTTAAAAATATATATATAAATAAATATTAAATAAATAATAAATTAATTAATTAATTAATGATAAATAAATAAATAAATTGATTAATTGATAAATAAATAAATAAATAAATTGATAAATAATAAATAAATAAATAAATAAATAAATAAGTGAATACATAAATAAATACATAAATAAATAAATAAATAAACAAATAAATAAATAAATGTTTCATTTTGGTAACGTTACCTTTGCCCTGTGAGCGTCGAATTCCACGTAGCCAACACCGTCTAACCGCGTGAGATCAATATAGCCCTTCCATATTACACACACACCATTCAAGATGAATTGAGATTTAAGATACACCTGTCAAGAGAGAGAAAAGGAGAGAAAGTGTTGCGAGGTAAACTACACCAGAATATATTACCGTCCATACGCAGAATAATTAGAGGGCTAAGTCTGTCTTCAGACAACGATGAGTTGATCAAATACGTCCATTAATATGTAAACGCCATGTTTGTCATCTGAATAATGATTTCTAAAAGCAAGAAGCTCCTTGCTAAAAGAGAGGAATGTGTAGCCACTGGAATTACCACGGGACCGATTCGGAACAGACAAGAAACGTAAACCCATCAACGTCAACTTTAATTTCGTAGCAATCAATTAACCTTGGTGTAGTCTAGTCATTTCCACCCAGCAACTTGATATTCAACGAACAGATCTTACAATTATGTCTAATAACGGAGGCCCTCACGTTACAAAATGCAATGTACCCGCGTTTTTTGGTATACACGTATGACACTTTTCACGATTATGCACGATCAAAGTGCACTTTTCTGTTCATTTTCTTTGAGGTGAAGTGCTCTTAATACACTTGACGTTGGACGTGTCTTAACGATACATTATAAAAGTTTTAACACCAAACAAATCATGGAAAATTTCTCTAAAATATTATCATTATCATAGTTGTCATCATTTTTTGATAATTCAAAGGAGTAACTGCCAGTAGAAAGTTACAAGGATTCACTTATTCTAAAAGCATCTACTCAACGGGTGCAGTCTACGAAAGATAAGGGTTCGTTTCAGAATCATTTTTTGTCGCAATAGCAGAAGGGTTAACTTTTTGGGGTGCTCATGGACACCTTTTGAATCATCAATGGGTTCTTGTCAGGACCGTTTCGAAAAAAAATGGTGCTCATTGGAACCTTTCCTACGTCAAAATGGTTCTAATAAGTACCAAAATTGGTGCTGCTATGAGAACCTTTTGAGAACCTTTCGTTTTTCTCTATGGTGCCAAGGGAAGTTCACGAGGTGAGTCGTATATACCGGAAATAGCACTATTGTCATTCCTTGTTCCCTGTATTAAGACAATCTACGTCACTCCAAAGCCCACTTCTAATATTAAACTTGATGACTGAGAACCTGGACTCAACGTATGACGTCGAACGGTCTAAAATCCCGGTTAACGTGTTAATCATATAACATAATTATACAACAAGGAATAAAAGGCATGTTTGGAAATGCATAAAAGACAGATGGATGTTGGAGAAAGTGAAAAAAAAACTGATCTCGGCATCCAGTGTAAACATGACGTGCCAAAAGACAAGTTCGCCGTCGATACCGTAGTATTTATAACAACGTTTATGGCATAATGGCTTCAGATTGACATTTAAAACTGTAACGGTAATGTAATAATTCCAGCTGTCTTTTGCATAAAGTTGGTCAACTGGCAGCCTCTACATTTGTCATTAGGTCTTTACGAGTATGAAATTGGGTATATTAAAGGACACTGCCCGCCCACTCACCATTATTAGGGTGAGGTCAGCGGTCATACATGTACCTAATTTTTAAAAGACACCCCAAACCTTGGGTAATAAAGGAACTTTTTAACCTGTATCTGGGGTTTTTTTTTCAAGATTATGGGACTCCTATCTCGTGCCCTATCAGGAAAATAAATTTCATCCCCTTTATTTCAACTTACTTGGGTATTCAGTATGAATTCTACAAAAGGTATGCCCCATTTTAGCATTTCTCGGCCTGAATTACTGACACTGCAGTCAGTGTGTAATGTATATTGGTATATGTTTCAACTCATTTGGTTCTTGATGCATTTTTTAATTCTTCCCAAAATGCCACTGCTCTTTAAAAAAAAAAGTTCAGTGGCAAGTCCGTGGTCATTCAGGGGAGGGAGATAAACTACATGGGGGGGCGAGTACTATAATGCTGAAGAGTAAAGATATTTGTCTCAGTATAGGAGAAAGGACTAGTTTTGTTTTGCGTTTTTCTTCCATGTTTCCCCCTTTTGATTTCGGTCCATTTTCTCTTGCCTTTTCCTTTGTCAAATGTCCTGTTGTTGCAGTTGTTCTTTTGGCAATCTGTTTGTTTCACCGTGAACATATGCCCTCCATGGCCCATTTAACCCACCAACGACATCTTCGAGCCTAGAAGTAGCCGGTATTACAAAAGTCTGACAACTTACAATCAATTTCCCGTTACACATGTCAAAGTTCAGACTTCTTTTCTGTCCCAGCTATGTTTCGCTTATATACCTTTGTTTGTCACTAAAAAGTTACTCTTCTAAACATAATGATTTCTTGGGTGCATCTGTTTATTTTTTACTTCAATATAAAATTTGACAGCAGAATAGCACAAATTATCAAAACAGATATACAAATGATTTTCGAGTATTTTTTGTAGTCTTTCAAAGGTAACCTTCACGGATTCGTGTTCACTTTGACAGCTGCACTAAAGAAATCAAATTCTGATTATATTCATTGAAACTGAAAGTGAGAACTTGACTTATACTCCATACAGAATTGAACTCCATAAAGAGTAAAACTCCATAAAAGTCAACACATAAGTGGAATTTACTAGAAATTCACTTGAAATTTACTCTTTTACTTTGTATTAATTTGCATCATCAAGAACAGTGAACTTATTCATTTTCCTTTGGGTTTTTGTTTTCATGAGATTTCACTTTAACAGATTCATCATTTCGTACATGTATGACTTCACAGATTATTGTTATTATAGCCAATATGAAATAAATCCACATGCACACGGACATGTGAAAACGATTAACTGACACATATCGTATAGGAGTACTCTGATGTGTTTCACGGGTGGGAGAAAAAAAAATTGCCCTGCTCCTAAAAATCTGGTTTGGCTCAGATACAGCAAAATGGTATCCGACATGATTACAATTTATATCGCAGCGGGACAAAAGGCGGCGAGAAAACGCCGGTGTATTTTTCTCAAGTCAGCTGTGACATTTTGAACGGGCATCATCGACTCGCAATTATTATTCGTAGCACGTGCGAGAAAAAGCAATTCACTTAAAAGTGTGCCACAATTTCACACCGTTCGCGTTTAATTCACTCCATCCGATAAAGCTCCATTATCGTACAATCTCCAAAAAAAATCCATCTTACTTAAAGGAAATTGGGGACAAATTTTGATAGCTGAATGGCATTTGGTCATTCATGCCAACCGTTTGGAAAATGTGTCCATCCGTGAAATTAATTTATTCATAAATTTTTGTGATTGACTGTATACTCGGTGTAAATTGTAACGGAAGTGTTTTTAGATAATAGGCCTAATCAATATTTTTCTGGTGGATTTTTTTTGTCTGCATTAATTATCGTACACGTGCGCATGTCGTATATTCAGGCTTGCATTTGCAAACGAAAAGGTGATAGGTACCAATGGCACTGATGAGAAACACGGGGAAATATGCCTCCAGTCTTAAAGGCAAGGAATCTCTTTTGCATTCCTAAAAATTAACATTGTGTAAATACAACGGCATTTAGAAGAAAATGACATTTGGGAACCTTTAGCAAAATATAGGAGCTAGAAACTCAGTTTTAGTGGAATAATAGTGACCGTAAATCAAATCATAGTCTAATAGACTATGATTTGATTTTTTTTCTCGCGAGGAAAAAAATCCTACCATAGAACATACACTAAACGGCTATTGTTTTCTTATCGATTTTCAATTTTAGATAATTACTGACCCCTAGATTTCACAGACATGCCCTTCATCAATAGCCTAAGGGCATGGGTTATCTTTTCCTGGTGTGCGGGGATGTTTGCAAATGAGATCCACTGCCTTTAATACTCGTGGACCAATATGATAATTATTATAATAATCATCATGTGGATTTGGCAGCTTGGTCTTGCCCATGAGCGGTGATCGGGGAGGGGGAGGCGGGAGACGTGTGCCCCCCTCCCCTCGATTTCCAAAGCTTACTAACTATGTTAGTAATATTAACAGATTTTGCTATATCTGCAAACGTACTGCAAAGAAAAATTCGATTGAAATAGATTATTACACTTTATTAATGCGGGGGTTATTTCAAAATTCAAAGTCATACTTTCCACTATCTAACGAAAACGTATCCTCGGGGTGATTTTTACCTCGCGCGGGGGTATTTCTAATATCGTCTTCCGCATTTTCGTTGTGTAACTGATTTAGTTCAGTGACTTTCCCACGGAGACTAACCATGGACTTAAAACAGTCTAACTGACCGCTGGTCTTTGGTGCATTTTTAAAATTCTAGGTAATAACTGATCCTCAGATTTCACAGACATGTCCTTCATAAATATCTTAAGGGCGTGAGTGATGATTTGCTGTGCTGACGGAGGGGTGCAAATGAGAATCCCTGCCTTTAAAGAATCAGTTCGTGTCGTGCATAGACATTTTGGCCATCAGTGAGCATGTGAGACGTTATGATGCGCCCTCAGTGGTAACAATTAGAATAGGTGACGGTCTTTACAGTTCTTGGAAATTGAAGACGTAATGATCGAATACCTGCATGTTGCAGGGAAATTACGGTGATGTGTGTATTTTGCCATGTACGTTGGATTGATGATGCGTGTATTATGACTGTATCTTATTAATATGAAATGATATTTTAAAAATGACCAATATAAAATATATATACATGTCAATGATAGAAAGATACATTTTTAAAGGGGTAGATAGGTAAAATAAATGTATAATGGGTTGGTAGAAATTGAGTAGGTGGGTATAGAAATTATAAATAGATAGGCCTACATCGATGGATTGATTGATTAGTAGAAAAAGAAAGTAGATGCATTGAGAGATAGGTTGATGGGTATTCATGTAAAGCTAAACGTAAGTAAAATATCTCGTTGTGAATTATATGAAAAGAAAAATAATGAATATCAAAATATATTTTTCAGATGTTTCATGTATCTCCATTCATGTGCCTATTGCCGTCTCTAATTCCTGCATGTAGATGTTTACAATATCATCTCGAGTATTTTTTTTTTTACATTTCCTATTTGACTACGTAAAATATTGGTGTAATGCTAATTTTAAACAAAAATTGCGTCCAAAAGTCAAAACGCTTTCACGAGCCTCCTTACATAGATTAGTTTTGAATGTAAGGTTTCGTTGGAATTTCTTACGTTAAAAACACGACTTAAATATTAAAAAAAAACACGAATTTCATGGGGTGATGTAATAAAATCGATGAGATAAGAAATATTCCTGTCACTTGAAATTTATAATACATAACAGTTTTATCGCAAAATGGGTTAATTTCACTTTAGTAACTTTGGAGCAAAGTGCATTTCTTTGCCCGAGTTTGTACACGCGCCTATACTATAGTAAAATAAAAGTAAAACCCGAAATATTTGTACTTGCTTGTGGAATTTGGCTTCAAATTTCATACTATCGCCAGGTAAGTAGGTGGGAAATGTGTAGGTGCTGAATACTCAGTTTTGATGAAAATGAAATTAACCCGTTTTGCGATCAAACTCTTGATATCCCCATTACTGGAAATTGGTAATACATACATGTATGTTGAATTGAGCGCCTGACAAAACAAGCATAACTGTGGGCGGATATAAAATTGTATTGTCATATCATGTTCATTTTTTTCTTCAAATAGCACTATATACACCACCAGAACGTAAACGTGTATACCCCCACATGCCACACACATGTAGACCCCACATGATATTCTGAAGTATCGGACGTGTACCTATTGTTCCAAGTAATTGAATATCGGTCCGCTTATCAAATCTGGTGTAATGTTTTATCGCTCATTCTACAAAGTGGTAATGTTAGAAATATTGAACGGTACATCGTGCAATATTTCCTGCTGTTCAGAGTCATGATCGCGTGGGGTTTTTTCTCGCGCAACGAAATCGCTCCAGACTGGTATGATTGGGCGTACCAGTCGACGTTCGGATGCGGGGGCGGTACGCGATTCATTCATCGCACTGAGAGGCTTTCGCTCCGCTTTTCCGCGAAAACCCGCGCCCTAACTTCCGGCTAATTCTCGTGTCAATGTCCGCTGTCCGCCGTTTGTTCCCAATCACAGCAAGCGAGCGACCCTTCGTAATGGTTCGCCATGTGTGTACGTTAGTGTGTGTGTGTGTGTGTGTGTGTGTGTGTGTGTGTGTGTGTGTGTGTGTGTGTGTGTGTGTGTGTGTGTGTGTGTGTGTGTGTGTGTGTGTGTGTGTGTGTGTGTGTGTGTGTGTGTGTCGTGTCCTTGTGTGTGTGTGTGTGTGTGTGTGTGTGTGTGTGTCACTCCTGTTTACATCAATGGTGTGCGAGAGTGCAAGTGTGTGTGTGTGTGTGTGTGTCGCTCGCTCGCTCCCGTATATCCATTCATTGCCCTTCATCAATTGCAATTCATTTGTGGATGTATACGACTTTCTTTCACTTGCTTTCAGCCGTACTTCCGCACAAGCGACTATAAGAGTAGAAAAAAAGTACAAAAAACAGGGGTTCATTCATGTGGAACAATAGTTAATTTACAATCCGACGAGTACTAGTTTGTATGTATTCGAAAATGGCCGGGGAAGGCCAAGAGGGAATGACAATAATAGAAACGTGTCAAGCGGTGAAATCTTGCGGGACGCTTCAATGGAATCGGAAACTACAGATCTATGAAATTTATGAAATGGCCCGGTGGCGGTATATAATAAATCTATATCGACCGGGGAAGGCTGGTGTGTATAGTGGATTGTTTCCGTCTATACGCGATGTACAAAATTATGTTACATTATCAGCATGTCGCGGCTTCCATTTTGATCTGAGTTGGGAAAGTTGAACGGTGTGGCATGCGACCTTTGATAGTCGTGTATATACTTCAAAATCGAAATCATATTGAAAAGAATGCATGTATACTACGCGAATACTAGTATACTACACACGATTTACGACCTCCCTGGTACCACAGTATCTCCGTTCATACACCTTTTTATGTGTGGATCTGGATACACCACTGACCTACTCTAGAGTTCAGTGGGATACACAGAAACGGGCGATAGCACACCCACACTCACAATTTGTTTGGTAGTACATGTATTTACGATTCCTTTGGAAATATTTGTACTTAACATTAATTATCGCCGAAAAAGCACAACTTCCGGACTTTCACCGTATAGTAGACGCCTACATTGTCATATTCTACGGAATTTCGCGATATTCGTATGAATTGAATACACTTCGCGTACAATCTTATACCACATGACCTCGCCCACGCATCCCGCCCCAAAATGCTCCGGGTATTATCTAATTTCTTCCTAATTGTCGTAGTCTCTAAGTAGTCATTCCATGAAACCAATACCTCCACGATGAAACAAACTACGCACTTAAGTGGGAGCCAGGGGTGAAACGCAATCAATGTGTTTACGACGAACAATAATCATAACAATGTTTATGTTTTCGAGTTAATTTCGAGTTAATTACCCACCAGCAAATGTAACAATGTTATAGCATTCAACCTTTTTTTTTCAAACTGGATAACCTTCGAAAAATCCAATGTTCATTTATGTTTCAAAAGACATGGTACCATCCATAATCTTTCTGCACAGAATTCCATTATTGCGTATTTCAAAAATGTATCAATTCATAGTTTGATGACATGTATATTACTTCTAGTAGAAGCAAGACAGTATTTACTGTATACGTGGTTTGGTAATTTTCTTACAGCTGTACATGTGCGTTGGGGAATATATTAATATAGGTCTGCGTGAACCAATTTTTAAGTGCATGGTTACCGATGCGAAAATAAAATGTGTGCTGAGCTGATTTTAACTCTATTTTTCGTTTCTTTCTTACTTTGGGTTATTTTCTTAATGTGGAATAAACGGACTAAGTTTTGAGTGGATACTGTATATACCGTCAGGAAAATGGGCCTATATATGCATGGTGGATTGTCCATTTCTGTTTCCTTGTTTTTTATGTTTGGGCTAAAAAATGTATCGTGGAATATTGTGCATTTTATTATGAATCACATTACCACATGGTGAATAAAATATTAAGAAGCATTGACGTGTTTTTTCCTTAAATTATTTTATAGAAAAATGATAATTGCGTCATGTGTTTTGATTAAAAAAATATAAACAAAACAATTTGATACTCCTGCTCTTCGAAAGAGTCTTCGGGTGAAAATGGACAAAGGACGCTAATTATTTTTGGCAGACATCCCAAAAAAAAAAAAATTGCCCAAGCACAGTTCATCTCGATGCCACTATTAAATCAAATATTGACATACTGTGTAACAAACATGCACGTCAAAAACACCAACTGGCTCAACACATAAAACAAACACGCTGTTGATACTGTTTGTATGAGTTCAATGACATGGCCTCGAAGTTCATAAAAGTTAGACCCCATGGAAAAAAAAAATGATGAATCGCACTTCGTCCACATCAGACATGAATAATGTCAAATATATCTGAATATATACAACTGCGTTATTCCCCACAAATAACAAAGCGTATTTCCGCCCAAATTTGCCCCCTTTGTCAGGATTTCTATACCCCCTAATCGCGCAGCTCGTTCGGCGATGCCCCGTAGCTAATTTGGGTTATACTTAAAGCTTTTAATTGTATAAATCACGAATACAATTGTTAGTTTATAGGCACGGCTTCCTCTCCATTGTTTATGGAAGCTGCACTCATATGGCGCGCGTGCAAATATGATTTGAGAAAAAAAATCAGATCTCAAGCTATAAAGCAAGCGATATTTTGACGGTTATTCCATGCAACCAACCAGTTCAACTTCCAAATACATTCGATTTTTTTTTTTTGATAAGATTTTATTCTCTTATATATGGACACTTATGATTTTGCACTCTTCGTACTCAACATATTCAATGTAACATTGAAATTGAATAGTTAATATTTCAGAAATTCTGATTTACGAACTAACCAGAAATTAAAGTGGAATGAAACCCAGACACATTCCTGCATTCAGAGATTACAGAACAATACAAGATGGGAATTAGTGAAAGTTTGAACAAATTTGGTTGAACAGTTGCAAGAGTTATGTTTGTTCAAAGTTTATTTGATCCTTGTAATGGAGGATTGTTAAATTGGCAACTCTACCAGCTTTTTAGATGAAAGTGTGGAGAACTCTCCATTGGTCTTGTACACAAATTTTCACTTATTCTCACTTTTTATCAAATATCTGATTTGCTTTTGCTTGCTGTGCAAGTATGTCCTGGCAAAAATTATTCTACATGTTTTTCTGAAAGAATTTAGATACTTTCTCAACTGACACTTCAGAAAACTGCAAATTATTGGAAATTTGTGTACAAAACCAATGAGAAGTTCTCCACACTTTCATCTGAAAAATGGGTAGAGTTGCCAATTTAAGGATCCTCCATAAAAAGGATCGAATAAACTTTGAACAATCATAACTCTTGAACCGTTCAAACAAATTTGCTCAAACTTTCACTATTTTCCATCTTGTATTCTTCTGTACTCTCTGAATTCAGGAAGATGTCTGGGTTTCATTCCCCTTTAAAGAGACAAAGAGCATCCTTGGGAATGTAATTATTCTTCGTTGTTACATTATTGTTACTGCCTTAATAACAAAGCTCTGGTTCATTACGGGACTGTTCCTGTAAGAACAGATTTAAACAAATGGACGAATTTCAATTTCATTTTTTCCAAATATTTTCCTTTGTTTCAAGTGATACAATTTTACAAAGTTACACACGGAGCCCAAATTGTTTGCCACAATCATGCACTCTAAAAGAATAATTATGACTTCTTTCAGTTTTATCTAGCCGTTCTGCATAACAATAACACGCAAACAATGTTTATATTGTTGAGTACGTGCCTGGATGTTAAGACTATCCACTGAGTCTTGGCCTTTGAACCTTGACAGTGAAGTCAATGGACCTCGACGAGATAAAATCTACAACACCTGATAACGCGGAATAAACATTTACCTGGAAGACGATTAGGAAGTGCGTACATTCACCCAAATATTGATATCTTTATGATTTTGATTCCCGGGATTCCGAAACAACGTTCTACTAATCTAAACGCATGTAAACAAGCGCCTACGTAACAATTATTATACATTTCCTGAAATACCAAACGACATGTTGATATTCTCTTTGTGTTATTGTTTTTTAACGTAACGATAAAGTTGTTTTAATTGAAGCAGTAGAGCGTCTCGTACTCGTATCGAACGATGCGCCGCACAGGCAGATCTATAAAATCAGCTTCAGCCAACGCTATCTTTAAATTGTATGAAAAACTGCGTTGATTTATCAGAAGTTTATAAGTAGAAACAAAAACGCATGGTTTAAAGTTTTCTATTTGACATAAACTAATATTCCAACAGCAGTCACAATAAAAATATGCGGTGTGTTTTGCTACACTCTACGATATTTAAAGTGGAATGAAACTCAAAGATCTTCCTGCATTCAGAGAATACAACACAATGATAAAAATAAAACAGTGAAAGTTTGAGCAAATTTGGTTGAACTGTTCAAGAGTTATGAATGTTCAAAGTTTATTTAATCGTCATTATGGAGGATTTTTAAATAGGCAACTCTACCACTATTTAAGAAGGAAGTGTGGAGAACTCCTCATATAGGCTTTGTACACAAATTTTCCCTTATTTTCATTTTTACGAAATATCTGATTGTCTCTTGCTTGTTGTACAAGTATGTCCTAGCAAAAATGATTCTACATTTATTTCTGAAAGAATTTGATTACCTTCTCAACTGACATTTCAGAAAAACGTAATTTTGTGAAAAAATTGTGTACAAAACCAATGGGGAGTTCTCCACACTTTCATCTCAAAAAGTGGTAGAGTTGTCAATTTAAAAATCCTCCATAATAAGGATTGCGTAAACTTTGAACAGTCATAACTCTTGAACGGTTCAGTCAAAATTGCTCAAACTTTCACCATTTTCTTTTTCTTATTGTTATCTATTTTCTGAATGCAAGTAGATGTCTGGGTTTCATTCCCTTTAAAGGTATTGGCTAACATCTACCACAGTTAAAAAAAATCTGAGCTACGTGATTTCCCCATGCTACCAGTGTCTTTGATGAGGTCTAAAAATGAAGCCCTGAAAAAATTGTATTTCAAAATGATTATTTAGTGCTTTAAAAAAGTGAAAATCGTAAGTTGACCAGATTCACTTGCCCATTTCCTCCCATAGACTTACTGTGTGTACAACTAGGTTAATAAAACTCGCCCCGAGTTTTATTGTTTATTCATGTACAACTTTTTTTTTAACTTGCCATTGGCAGTGTAACTTTCCAAACTTTTGTATTCTAGGGTGTTTATTTGTCCATTTGAACACTACTATGTAGCTCAGATATCAAAGTTTGACAATTTTTTAAATTGAAGCACCACAATGTTAGCCTATCACTTTAATTTATGAATTTAAACTTAACGTTTTGACACTTGACTTAACACATGTTGTTCATAAAAATAACTTGTATACAAACTTGTTCACGGATGTTCCTGGTTTCGTATTAAATAGAAATGTCAAGATTAGAGGTATACAGTCCTCAATTTATGATACAATGACCCCAGAATTAAGTATACTGTTTCAAGTTTCTGCTGGGAAACTTTCATATTCATATAATAATATATTTCCTGTTTGTTGTACAATTATTATCCAAAAATGTTGTAACGGTGAAATTTGATGTGTATAGCTTATAATGGCTCATTTTCTATCAGGGCTGGAATAATTGAATACATTACTGGTAAATTAAAGGTTAGTGACATAATTGGGAGCAATTGAAAATGCCTCAAGATCCATATGAGTTGAAACGTATACCAACTATACACCAGCTGGATTGGATTTCCCAGCTGGAAGGATTTGTCTCTAGTTTGTTTACTTAAGGAGAATCAAGCATGAACATACTAACGTTTTAATTTTATCGGGGCACGATAAGAATAAGACCCATAGAGAGCTACACAGCAGGTTTGCCTGCCATGAGGGCTATTGACATTAGTTATTTTAGAATGAGTCAACGTTTGACTACAAGATTTTCACAGGAGAATCCTTGCATACAGTAGTTTGATTCTAAAGTAGTTTCAGCCCAAGTTGAGGACTACCCCCAATCATGTCATTTACCTTTAATGCTTGATTCTCCTCCAGTAAACATATTTGAATGACAAATCCTACCAGCCTCAATCTACACTCTAGCTCGTGTACGTATTTCACTTCATTCTGTTCTTGAGGCATGTCGACTTATCCCAATAATGTCATTGCCCTCCGAGGTCTTCTTCATTGTGCTGTTAATTTTGGATTTTTTTTCCGGGGTGGGGGGGGGGTCTACCGGATTTAGATTTTCATTGCTTCCATGCAGTATGGTAATATGCTTGGTGCATCTCCTGTTTTGTTCAGTTCGTGAGTACTGTGTAGTTGTACATACTCTAAACTATCATAAATTATTAAGCGGCACTATTCACTTCAAAAATATGACAAAGATCCCATGATTATAAGCGATGTTATCTGCTAACGCGCGCCCATTATTCACGGTTGATACACTGTATACGACGTGCTTTGAAAAAAACGCCGCTGTGTACTGTACTGCCTACAGCAAGCGGTGAAGGACAACGGATGATCACTTTTTAGCTCCGTGATAATGATATTGTTCATTGACTTTTGTTAATGACATACGTATATAGAATCTGCTGCCCGTGACATACAGACGACATTATTTGTTCATGATTGTTGAACTTGGAACATGAGTTACGGAGTCCTCAATGGGCCACAGGCAACGCTTGCACTGTACGGCGCAATGTGAAAACCACGGAGGCACCGAGGTGGTTTTCACATTGCGCCGCAGAAAAGCACTGGAAAGTGGTCAACCGTCAACCCCAAATACTTTGACTTGCTTTTCATTCAGAACAACTGACCACTGACTACAGGACACTGGTGGACGTCATAAATGCACAGTCCAGGAATAGACGGTGGTTGTGTCCCCTTGACCGCCCCAAGTTCATAGAATTATGGCTTTACGAGCCTTCATGGAATAGTTGGCTATACTATACGAGTGTTGCGTATAAAAGTGTTGTCTTCGTCATAAAAGCATACTAGCTTCTTATGCTGCTAAATTTTAAGGAAAAGCAAATCTTGCAGTTTGGGGGGAAATATTCAATCAGCTATCATACACAAACATTGATGTAAATCACAAAAGTTATAGATATATATAAATATCACATATATGCCTACATGTTGTATACTATCTTAGTATCTTTTACAAATAATATAAAAGTGTTGTCGCAAGGTCTTCGTCATAAGCATACTATACTTTCTTATCCTGTCAAATTTTAGGGAAGGCAGATCTTGCAATTTGGGGGTAAAATGTGCAATCAGCTATCACACACAAAGATTTATGTAAATTTTAACAGTCATTGATTCTATAAATACCATGTATACATACATATTGTATACTATCATTTGCACATCTATAACCCCACCATATTTTGTTTCATGACGTAAAGATTAAGAATGCGGAAGACACATGATAATTATACAGGTATTTCTTTCTTCATGTTTTTTACCAGCAACACGGATTTCGCTTCGGAGCTTTGTATTTCTTATGATTACGTGAATCATTAACGGATCTTCAGGACAAAAACCTATCGATCAATGACCCATACGCATTCGACTGGTATGAACATGGAATAACTCGCCATGATGTTTCGTACATAGTCTTATAAACACTCTTTAACCAACAACAACAACAACGCATTTCGAACTAATTTGAAGCGAATTCTAGTAATCAGTTGCTTTTAGAATACAATGACCCCACTTTTTATTGGGGTAAAATATTTATTTTTTATTTATTTTTATTTATTTTATTTATTGGGGTCAATAAACAATTCCAATGAATTTTACTCAATTACAGGCATCGTATAACAATATTTCCATTTAAAAAAATCAAATGTGACCTGCATGATTCCCCATGCTACTAGTGTCTTTGATAAGGTCTAAAAATAGACTGCTGTGTAGCAGAATTTTCATCAGCTAAGAATAATAATTCATAATTATGCCGATTTTTATCTGTACATATTTTACAAGTGACAGCATAACTGTCTGAACTTTTTGTGTTCTCGGGTCTTTTGTCCCTTCAAACACTGTCAGATCTGTCAGATAGCAAAGTTCGACAATTTTTTCAACGGGTCTTCCACAATGTTATAGTGCCTTTAAAAAGTCCATCTACAGTACGTACGTCACACTAAAAACAATGAGCTTCATTATATATTTTACAAACTTCTATCAGTATTCTGTATATCTGTACATGTTTTGCTAGTACATGTATGTAGGCCCCTACGTATTTTGAAATACACTCGTAGAAAAGAGAAAGGTGTTGATTAGATCCTGTCCTGGTCCCATATTTGGAACATTTTAAAGACACTGTATAACAATGTTTGCAGTTTAAAAAATCTGAGCTACATGATTCCTCATGCTACCAGTGTCTCTGATATTGTCTAAAAATGGAGCCCTGGAAAAATTGCAGTTTAAAATGAACATTAAGTACTTTAAAACAGTGAAAATCATTGAGAGACCATTCCAGCTTTCTCCCATAGATTGCTGTGTTGCAGAATTTCCTATCGGCCGATAGTAAATTAATGTGTGACAGCATAACTGTCCAAACTTTTGTGTTCTACGGTGTTCATTTGTCCATTCAAACACTGTCAGATATGTCAGATAGCAAAGTTCGACAATTTTTTAAACGGGTCTTCCACAGTGTTATATAGTGTCTTTAAGGTTTTTCAAAGAAGCCAAAAAAGGGTTCTAAATGTGTGGGTTTTTTACCATTTGTGGTTATACCTATACAAGGAACCCTTTAGGGTTCTTTTACAACCTTCGGGGTTCTCGATGGTATAAAGAATCCTACTATTTTTGTATCTAGGTTCTTTATACCATCAAGAAGCCAAAGGGTGTATAACGAACCCCAAATGGTTCCTTTGAAGAACCAAAAATGGTTCTAAAGAACCATTTAGAACCATTTTTTGCTTCTTTGAAAAACCTTAAAAGACAAGGAGAGGTTCTAATCAGCACCTTTTTGTTTAAGAGTGTACTATGCTCTGTACACGTTTTGCTAGTAACGGCAAAACTGTCTAAAGTTTTGTATTATAGAGTGTCTATTCGTCCATTCAAACACTATCATGTAGGTCAGATATCAGAGTTTGGCATTCAAAAAATGGGGCTTCGACAACGTTAACCAATGTCTTGAAAAGTTTTCCACAAAATTTCTCCTTAGACATCTCGACGTGGCAGAATGTCCTACATTCTTTCAGATCCATCATTTTCGTCGAAACTATTTTAATACCTCTGCTGACCGTTCGGATATAGGACTGACCAGAGCAGGTTTATGGGTCAATTCGATAAGGGTCAAGATCATTTTCCGGTTAGATTCATCGTCCATGACAATTATTTATGATGGCAAATGCATTATCAGGACGTGATCGCGGAAGGGGAGGGGCGGTTTTCATAATAGTAACCATTTGGGGGTCAAGGAGTAAACTCGATAGCAACTAAAAAGTCAGATTTCGGCTCAATGTTAATACGACTTAAGTCTGGCGTAAATGGCAAAATATTTGGTAAAGTTATGGTTAGTTAGTTATAAACTGGTATAACGCCAATGCTTGTGATTAGTGTGCTATATACATGTAATTACTTACATGTCACTTTCTGTTATTTGTAACTCCAGTCTATTTTGCTACGCTTGATTGATAAAATTTAATAGTTTTAGGTTGTAGTAGGATCCATGTTCAAATTTACACATGAACATTTCGCTAAAACGCTGACAGCAATGGGATTACCACGTAATTAAAATAATGTTACTCCGTTGCTTTCGTGACAAAACCGTTCGTTCTGAATTGGCGTACATTAAGCATGTTAAGTACCTAGTGAAACAATGAGGATAAAAATCACTCAACAACTCTGGATTTCACTTAGAAAATCTCCTCTCCTATTTACGTAATTTACTGCAGGATAAAAACTGAAATTAAGAAAAGCCTGTAGCCTACATAATGACTGATGGATCACATTAATGGCAGTTTTATCATCATTAGTGTTCTTCTTTATTGACATATGTGTACTGTTAATGCTTTTCAGATACTAGAAAACTATTTGGGAATTAAACTTTTTTTAACTGATCCAAATAAATGTTAGTTTAAAACAACTCGCTTTTGTATTATTTTGGAGAATTCATTTGAAAGAGAATAATTCTCTGGACAGTCCTCTTTTCCTCGATGACTTGCATTTTCGACGTCATGACATAAAATCCGCGATGCCTCAATCGCATTTAATCCAGTGTTCCCGAAAAATGTTCCAAAAGGATCTAAATTCCCTCAACGCACTAATTCCGTAATTAGGTTACCGTGTCTCTCCCTTATTACACAGAGAAGAGTTAGGAAATTCTTTTGAGTAGCTATACCACAAGCGACCTTGTTCGGTGTATAATTAATTACGTTATGGCCGGGCTCCCCTACAGGAACAGTTTTTCTGATATGTTTATTTTCAACAAAATAGACTTGCCAAATCTATAGGGAACTGTAATCTCCAAAAGCTACCGAGATCTACGGAATGTGGGTAGAAAATATTATATGCTCAGCTGGAGCTTCTATTGATAGAAGAATAAAATATAGATTTTTCAATTATATCAACCGTTTTCCAATGAGTGTGTTTTAGCCCCTAATGTACAAGTTTTCTGAAGGTTGCGGCGTCGTGGATTTTAGGAGGCGTAGTATTTGGAGTAGCAAATTGCGGATAGCACGAAGGCTGAATTGTGGTATATACCGCATTTTCCACAAAATATATATACAACAATAATCTTTGCGCCGTTTCGTTTGTTACGTTTACAAAAAGCATTACTGTTCTATATGCATTAAGTATTATCTGACTTGATCAAAATATTGTTGACACTGTATTGGCTTTATCAAAAAAATATGACTTCATCCATTGTAGGGTTTTTTTTCGGACAAAATTAAATGTAAATCGACTGGCTGTTTCTTTGATTCTTTGTTTTGTTGTGTATGGTTTTTTTTTTCCAAAACTTATCATGTATCAAGTAAGGACATTTTATAAGTTTATCATCCCACGTTACCTATATAAATATACCGGATATTAACCGGCAAACCTTCAATAAGTTCACCTAGAAAATATGAATAAGCTTTTCAAGTCTTTTTAATATTATTTTAAAACATAATTTCATCAATTAAATTTGATATATAATCCCCCCAAAAAAAAATAAATAAATAAATAAATAAATAAAATAAACAAATAAAAAGCCAAAGACTATATTTCGCGACATTCATAGCTAGATTCGACAACTAAGTGTGTTACAGAAATTTGGTAATAAATAGTTCGATTTTAATATTTATAGCTGAATATTTTTAGCAACTATACACATTGAAGCATTAACTTAGCACTTCTGAATGCCGCATAATAAAGATTAAATTAAGCATTTATGAATGATGCATAATCAGGTATAAGCGATTTATCAGCAGATCCCATTATCTTCAACGAGAAAATCAATTACTTCCACGCACGCTACTCCATCTTCAAATAAAATAAAGGGTAATATCCTTTTATTTTATTTTTTTTTTTTGGTTCTGAAAACATACGTGCATGAGTGCACCTCTGATAAAAATCCAGCTGTTGTAATTACCATTATTTCAAACAAGCGCACGCATTGATGACGATCACGCCAATTTGTTCGGATGCAAAATCAAATGAAAAACTCTGAAA
This sequence comes from Eucidaris tribuloides, assembly GCA_001188425.1. Lineage (NCBI taxonomy): Eukaryota > Metazoa > Echinodermata > Echinoidea > Cidaroida > Cidaridae > Eucidaris > Eucidaris tribuloides. The sequence continues at coordinate 43,417 of JZLH01S0031468.1, forward strand.
ACGTCGGCGTGTATACGCTTTCAGGCGTGCGCTGTACGTGCCTCTAACTGATGGCCGCGACCGTGAGGAATAGTGCTCGCGCCGTAATCCGTAGTAGCAAACCATCAAACCGACCAATTCCAGCCTTAAGGCATTTTTATTTTCTTTCTGTTTTTGAAATAAATTCTCCGTCAGTCAAGTAAACGACGGTGCTCCTTCAATAGTTCATCGAAATACAGTTGAGACATACGAGTGCGGGGAGGGGAGACCAGGGAAAACACCAGCTGGGGTTTAGGTGAGCTGGGCAATGTACGATGCTGATAAAAAAAAAATTGACTGCCGAGTTGATAATTATTCAGCGTACTTATTTCACTTCGATGATAGGGTAGCATAAAATGAAGCTTTATCTTTTTTGAAGGGTAATCTTTAAGGGGAGTCAATAATACCAAACCTACACAGTGAATTCTCCTTTCGGGGGACACGCCAAAACGACGAATTTTATCAAGTCGTGACTCGTGAATACGATGTAATAGACAACGCTCTAAAGTACACAAGACAGTGTTAAATCGGCAGCTAATATTTGAAACTTCAACATCTAAACTGTCAAATTTATCACG
>JZLH01S0031468.1:47389-59107 GCA_001188425.1 Eucidaris tribuloides
AGTCTGCAGCACAGATTGTTCAGACCCTGATTGGCGTAGCACGACGGACAAAGGTTTGTGCCTGCAAACTACCCCAGACCTACCACCACCATTACCACCACCACAAAAAAAATGGTTTTGAATGACTGCGTCAATCATCATGATCATTGCATTTTATTCTATGTTACGTTGATATTCAAGCTGTCATACACCTATTTCGTATGTTTCAAAATAATATCGCCGTTCACAGTAATTGGGTTTTACAGTCATTCACCTTACAAGGCAGAAAGGCAATAATGCTATTGACCATTTACAGCACTAGTGTCTTTGTGGCTCTACACGTAATAACACCAAAGAAACCTTTGGGGTCTAACTTTGGGCGATGTTGTTTTTAATTGCTATTTTGTGAAACAAAATGAACCATTTCTACATATTTATTTATTAATATCGTTTTATCCTTATCATTTAAATGTAAACTTGACAGTTTTAGTTCCGGGACTCTGTTCCTAGGCTATTGTCAAGTGTATTGTATTATGTTCGTTATGTTTTATATTATTTATTTTATATATGAAGCAATAAACCGAATTGAATTTGAATTTGAATTTAGTATTCTATTCTTCCAACAAATTCGGATTCTGTGATCACGCCAACGTAATATTTTGCCATTTTGGCTCTCTTGTTGGAAGGAAAGGAGAAAGTTCGAAAGGAAACACAAATTTAGAACTCATTATTCATAACCTAACTCTTTCCAAATTTTAGTCACTACAAGTCTGACTCATTTATCGATCGAAGCAATCCCATAAATTCCACAAAAATATGAATCTCGTCATGCATGTGTTATTTGTTATTATTGTCTACATACCTTTCCAATTTCTCTGTCGAAGTCGACGTATTCTTTCGTGGGTTTTCGTTCAGTCGATTCGCTCCATGAATCGGGGTAGAACTGTAGGTGGAGATTTGTACCCGTTGCTACGAATGACTGGAAACAAAAACAAATTAAAAAGTAGTGATAACATTCTTATCTTCTTGTTGACATCGAATATAACGATAAGCACACTTACGGTACAGTCAATAAATAAGCATGTTATGTTTTGACATTACAAAGTCAGATTATAGTAGTCTGCTTCCATTTAAAAATAATCACATCGACATGACAAAATATCAAGGTTCTGAATGACTTAAATGCACTTAAAAATTATCAATTTGAATTAAATCATTTATTTGTGGACTGGAAAATAAGATACTATTAATGTGGTGTTAGTGGAAACTGGAAAGCAAAGTTCCAGACTTTTATTGATAATTGACTATCAAATATCCGGGAATTATCTAATATACACTTTCACGATTTTTTGTCTATATCAGCGTAAGAAATACACCGATTTAGCCCCCAAAGTTAACAAAATAGCCCCCTAAACTCACAAAATCATCCTCATAGGGCTCAATGTATGGCATATCACTAAATCAGGCTTGAAATTAGCCCTCCAAAATAAAATTTTATTTTCTGCCCTGATTTTTATGATATTCAAAGAATCAATAGTAAACAAGTGGTAGTGGTAGTGGTTAATTATTTTGTTTATGGTCAGTAATTACAACTGTGGCATCAAAATTGCGAAATAACTCAACGTTTACAAATATAACAGCAATCAAACTTAATGTTATCAATATCAATATTATTTTGGAGAAATGTTTGTTTGAATGGAACGATATGTCGCTCCCGAATAGCTCCCACTTCCCTGTTATAACTGAGTATATATTCATTAGTCATTTATCCTCAGTAACTGGGTACCCTGCTTCAAGTTTAGTGTCTTTTAGTGGATTCTATTACATGTGTTATAAATCATACTTGCCGATATCAGATACTCCTAACCACACCCACAGCACCCATGAGTGAAAAATACTCACAGGCAAGAGCAATCTTGTTCAAAATAATATTGTAATATCAAATAGCAAAGAAGACATGTCACATATCAAAATCTCCCCATGATTAATTATCGAAAAGAAATGGGGAAAACCAATGGAATGCCTATAAAAGTAAAGTTTAAAGCAACAGGCGAACAATCGTAGTCATGTGAGTTACATAATCTTCCATGCACTAAGTATCTTTGATAACGTTTAAAAATGAAGCCCTGAAAAAATTGCATTTCAAAATGATGATTTAGTGCTTTAAAAAGGTGAAAATCTACGAGTACTCAGGTTGGCCGGATTCACCATACACATTTCCTCCTATATACCTACTGTGTGTAGAGCTTATCTTTTTTTATACTCCACCGCAGTGAAAATTCATGAGTGACGTTCATTCACGCATATTTTGCCAGTGGCAGTATAACTTTCCTAACTTTTGTATTCTAGAGTGTTTATTTGTCCATTTAAGCACTAATACTGTGTAGCTCAGATATCACAGTCTGACTTTTTTTTAAATTGGAGCTCCACAATGTTAGCTAGCCTGCATCTTTTTAAGATTTTGTGCTAAGAACTGGATAATTACATCCAGAATTGTACTTTTAATTCCCCTATTATTCACCTTAAGTACCATTCACATTTCAGGCATCATCTTGTCCGCGAGTTCAGATTTCGTGCAGCTATTCAACAATCTTCAGTCCCTTGTATTGAAAATGTGCTCCGTGCAGCTTAAAGCGTCGTCAAGTACATCGAATGTGTTCTTTATTTTGACTGGCACATACTAAAATGCTTGGTGTTTGTTGATATCAAAACACTTTCACACTTTCGTGAAATGTATTGTGTACGACAATCATCTCCTTTGTAAAAATCAGCAATGTGTGTATACACACATTATGAGCAAGGCCGCAGCACCGTGTGCACCCATAGCGAATAGAAGGCCAGTCGTGCCGGGAAGGCTCGGCGGAGCAGGCCTCGCAGCTATGTTCAGGATGCGGGCTAATATTGTCGACCTTCAACGTGGATGGATTTAATCGGGTTGAATACCTTGAACGATTCGCCTTTCGAGGACGAACTATTATAAAGGCTTTTTTAAAAAAATGTCCACTTTGAACTGACAAAAACAAGAAAAAGGGGGAAAACAAGCCGGACAAGGGTGTTTGAAAACGCTCCGTGGGGAGTAATATGCCATATCATAAGTCCGTGGAATCCCATAGCGCTCGACGAGTCGACAATCAGAGAGCCATGCTGGGACACCACAGCGCCTACAACCTACGCCGACAACCCGACTCAACCCCGCATTCCTGGTGCAGGCAAGCCCGTGTAATCTACCTCAATTCGACTCCGAAATGTACGTTACCTTTTCCAAGAATCAATTTATCTTACCCACCACCCACTAAGCCGATTTGTGGTTCAACAGAATTTATATAGTTCGATATTTTTCTCATATTTTGTTATCGACACCTATTTATACTCTTCTTGCCAAAACAAGCGTGTTTTTCCAAGATACACACACACAAACATTTCGCATGTACACGGTTGATTCAAATTGAGGTCATGCTAGATATTTTTGTCATTTATGAATTTTTCTGCATTTAACTTATGACACATAAAAGAAGAAAGTGTGTTCTAAATTTAGTGCTCAAAACACTGATTTTTTGATTATGCAAGATGTTCTCAGATGAAGGGTATACTAGGAACTAAAACTTGAAAGTATATCAACTCTTTAAATCATTTTCCATTAAAAGTAAAATTTTGTAATATTTCTGAATTTAACTAATGACCCACAAAAGAAAAATGTAATTATGTCATAATTTTTTTCACATACTTGATCAAAACAGTGACTGACATGCAAGATGATTTTAGAAGAGGATTAAAAGCTGAAACTGGAAAGTATATCACCTCTTTAATTATTTTCTATTAAGAGTTTTTGTTATGCGTACTTGCGTATGGTTTCACTGACTCAAAAGCTACTAAGAACCGTAATTATCATTTCATGTATCCTTCCATCTACCAGAGACCAAATGACCACGGGATATTACATATTCATCAGTTATTTTTTAAAAAAAAACTGTAATCAGAAAAGTGTAATCAATTTGAAAGCTGTAATTGTAAGAAGGTTAAAACGCCAGTGTTATTACAGAGATCAAACAAAATATATATTTGTGCTTTTTACGAATTAATTGATGTTTTGGTATCTAATATCATAGAAACTACAGTAGGAAATGTATTAGTATTGCGACCTAAATTCGGGTGGATTAGCTGATATGCATCCGCAGAAAATAAAGCTATTAAAATAATTTCGTGATATCAAAAATGGTTAGTCGCTGCGTAAGGACAGCTATGGGATTTTTGTACTTTTTTGTTTTCAGGTTTACTAAGTACCAACTAAAAAAGGTTGTCTTATTTCACTATGTACAGCATATATTATCCAAATATAAATTACTCTACCCTACCCTTAAGTTGAGGTTGTGTAAGCATTTGTATACATATATAAAAGAAATCCAGTACTGATACTCTACGCTTCATCTTTCTCGTTTTCATTTTTATATGATTTATGGTAAAAAAATAAAAATTAAAAATTAAAAAATACGTTAACTTTCAATTCATCTTAATATGCATGTAAACATTATTATTTTAAAACTTTAATTATTGAGATATCAAGCATGGTGTCGGGGAGAATTATTGTCAGTAAACCTTTGAATAGATGCCTTACATTACCTACAGTGCATTATTTTCTTTAAAATCATATACTCTTGACTTTTAAGAAACACAACACACTCATAGTTCGATTCAGATCCATTTTTGTCACAATATCAAAAGTTTCAGAACCATTATGATTTTAACCAGTTTTGAATGCTAATAAGCATCTTTTTGCACCAACAAAAGTTTCTTTTCAGCAATCAGCATCGCATGTAAAAAATATGACCCTTTCCTCCGTCAAAATGGTTCTGTACTAAACTTGGTTGATGCTGGTATTGTGACAAAATTAAGAACCCTTTGCAAACCTTTTTTTTTCTTCGAGTATACAATATCAATATACGTACAAGTTACATAAAAAATATATATATATGTTTATAAGATATGAACAAATATTGTAAACTCCTTAAATAATACTTACAAGTTGTGCATGCCCCTCTCGACAACTACTCATAAATCGCATTTGTCTCTCCTCCAACGTCCTGTCGCGGTATCCCGTGTATCGTATCTATGGCAACAAAAGTATCAAATTATCATTATCAGTGACAATTAGCTAATTACTCGACAGAATACCATACAATATGCATTACCGGGGTGTCAGTATCATCGGTGTCATTTCGGGTCGAACAATAAATATGGAGATATTGAGTATATGTCACGACTAAATCAGTTATACACGTGCGTGTTTTTAGTTATTCCGCAACGTATTTTCTTTTCATTGCCATTTATCTTTGTGTGTTGAAATTGTGTAGATGAAGCAAAGATTTAATAATTCGTCAAATCTTATTTATATCGAACGAAATATTATTTTTACAATCAAATAATGTACTGATTTTTATATGTTTTGATTTATTAGCCTTGATGATAATTGTATAGAGAAGAGAACCTTGATAAAGATCGAATTTTATCCATTGGCCGCCGTTCAATAGGCTCGCCATTAATATGACCCAGATGTGCCAAGTACGGAAATCCAAATTGATTTTCAATGTTAAATATCACATTGTTGAACATCATATTACCATAATCACCATGAAAATAATAAATACTATATATTACAGTGTCAATGCCATAACCATTACATGCCACTTTTACTTGTGTGTTATTATTATATACATGTATATCATGGATGTACCATGCTAAATAAAAGCAAAGTTGTATTCATCATTACACACAACACGATTGGACATAACACTTACATCATGGAAGTACGTGGTCGTTTAATGCACTTTCGCGTCTAATACATGAATAAAGTATATATTACCATGTACAGGCCACTTATTAATATGGCAATATGCAGCATTTATAAAACAAAAAAATACCTCTAAATCTCTAAATACATGCAACGAAAATTTCGCAGGAATAAACATTCGACGGAAACTTTTATTCTGGGTGTTTGAAAAATTTGAATGATTGTTTTAATTTACACGGACAGGAACCTTTTTTTCTGACGGTTTTGAATGAGAATTGTTTTGAATTTACACCGACATATTGGTAGAAAATCCTGAATTATTTGTAACGTGTGAGTTTTCATCCTCACTGATTCTGTGAAGGTCTAAAAGATACAGAACCTTAATCTCTGGATTCTTTGCACGAGGGATCATTATAGTCAATTGCACACATTGTAGCATTTAAGACAACAGTTCTGGCTTCTAACAAAGCATTATCGACTGAACTGTTTACACTTTGTAATGAAGTTGCTAAATCAATAACAAACTTATCAGGAAAGAAGGTACACTAATTCCGTTTCTTTTTTTCCTGTCTTTCTTCTTCTTCATATTCTTTGGTAAACAAAGTTGTTTGCCAGCATTGATTGTTTCCGTAGGATCCGTTTGGATTTGAACTAGCACCATGAAGTTGGTCGATACATCGAATTACATGGAAAACATTCGAGCTTTTGTCAGTGCATTCAGTGTGTGTGGTCTATTGTTACTCTCTGCTGATCCACAAAAATCGTATTGTTCTCTGTGACCTCATGGTCGCTCGCCTGTCACTCCATGTTGCATCACGGTCTGGCGGTGACGCCAGTGGATATAACGTGAGGGATCTGCGAAACATGAATGTTGCAGGCAACATTGTATATGGACTGGTGGGCCTGTAAGACATGAATGCACGGCCCGCGACACCCGGCGTTGGTTTTGCCCCGTCATCGCGGCGTGATCATGACTCGTGCAGCCTCGGCGCCAGTGCAGTACACACCTTCGCACGTGGATCATCTCGCCGGAATGTTTTATCAGATCTCTATTAATAGAGATCAATACTCTAAACTGGGAGTGGATGAATTCCATGAACAGATGATGAGGATGAGAAACAAACACTCCTACACGAGTCGTATACGATTACACGAATAGGACGTTGTCGTATACCAGCTGTAAGTCCAGATTATAGTTTCGTATAATAAAACTGAAATAAAATTCTACAATCACAAACGTTAAATTAAACGTAGGTTTACATGGTGAAATACAATATTAAATACACTTTGTTGCGGAAGTCACCTTGGGTATCAAAAGGATTTCTTTCTTGGTATTTGCAATTCTGAAAAAAAAAAATATTGAAAGCAACGTCTGTACGTTTCGGACAGTATGCTCATGGACATGATGGACATCTCAAACGTTGTCAGTCACTTTTTGAAAATGCAGTGATCTGTTAAAATCAGTGTCGTGATAGTAACATCGTTACTTATAAAGTTTACTCTGTTGTTTCATCCCAAATATTATACAGCCAGAGTGTATTAATTACGTCGAGAAACCGGAAAGCACATGTCGTTCACGATCTTGACTCATTTACAAATCGAAAGACACACACAGCCGCCAGTCCCCGCGCCCCGCCGAACGAGCTGGCAAGCCTTGTAACCACGTGTGACACATGGTATGGCGTGGTCCTGTCAGAACCCCGACAGACTTATCCCTGTCTTGTGAAGTCAATTTTTGCATACATGTCGACACTTTCCCAAAAGCATATCATACATCCCTTAACGCAAAGCTTGTAATTGGGTACTTACACATTATGATTTGACTAAATATAAGCTGGAATTGATGGATGAAACTTTGAAAATGACATTCAAATGTTTGTATTTTGTCATATTATAATACCTGTCTATTCTGCCATTTCAAATTTTAACCCAAATATAACTATTTACCAGTTTAGGCCTATAATATACCAGATAAATCCAGTAATATCTGGTGGATACCGATTTATTTTCACACAATCATTTTTATCATGATATGGCCAAGAATTCATTGCAAACTCTTATCAATTCTTTGGCAGGGTTTGTCAAAACATACATGTTTGTATACGACTATATGTACGTTCATGTACATAAAATGGCACTATAATTGTATAGGTTCAAGGCAAAGCCCATGCGTAAACCTTTTTTTATTCCCCGACCCTGGGTTCAGGGTCTAATCCGGATTATTTTAACCTTCTACCGGTGAGATAGATTAAATGCAAGGCCTATTCACAACCAAGCTTTGAAATTCAATTCGCGTGGATTTATCCCTGTTTGTTAATTCGCATTAGGTTCGATCCCAGCTGATTGTGGCAATTCATTCAATTAATCTAATTTGATTATCCAAGTGACACTCAATTCTGAACAGAGGGTGAAATGTTGGCCCACTACCTTTCTTCCGTAAAACTCTGTTGAAGTTTTGTCTCAGCTGATGAAATTGCATGTAAAGACATGGGTTTTTGCCATGGATGATAAAATACACTTAAAGACGTGGGCCCGGAGTGATTCACAAATTTATTGTTTGTTCTCTGATACCACTTTACGTGCTCTAAAGCCGTGGGTTTGCCTTTTGTCATCTAAACGGCAAGTTCGTGGAATAAGATCGCACGTATGTGGCCTTATTGTATCTCAATGATCGCGGCGGAGTCGTTTCCGAATTACGCAATACTTCGGTGGAAACTTGCCAAGCAGAACGACATACCAATGTGTACCACTCATCTCGGTCTTCATCATCATATCAAGGCCCAAAGCGATCGCCATCTCAAGTTTAATCGCACCAACGTAAATAACACACGTACATTCCATTAACACTGTGTTATACCTTACCCATTTCCTCTCGATCATGTACACATAAACATCCGCTTTATAACACTTCCCAGAGGTCGTCAGCGCTTGTTAAAAAACAACGAAATAGACGAATAATCACACCACCTTACCTCTGATTCTCGTCCCAATTTTCGAAACAATTCATCGTTCTCGAATTTGCTCCGCTGATCAGAAACTACTCTCGGCATAGTTGTCATCTGAGAATATTCTTTGTGTAACTGCTTCGGGTAAGAGTAAAATGTTTCAATAAAAATAATTATTCCTTTTAGGAGTTTGAAGTCCGCCTTGAGTTGTATGGTATCATGAAGTTAAAACGCTACACTGATATATTTCCTTTAGCCGCAGCTGGTATACACTACCGCACCGACGTGACTGGCCCGTGTGTGAAATTACTGAAGTGTGTGTGTATGACGATTTACTGGAATTTATCTTAGCACGCGTGTACGCAGTACAGTCGCATCGCGGAGATGAGTGCGTCCATTCATGATACGAATACTTATTAGCATAACCACCCCCATCTATGACGTCACTACGTACTGATTGGCTAGACCGACGACAACGTTATCGTTATGACCTCGGCCCATTTCAGTTCTGTTAGGGAGGTGTCATTGCTGACTACGTTCATTTTCTAGTAATTCATCTCCTGTTTTGACCGGAATAACTTTCTTCCATTAAAAATCACCACATAAGTATTTACGTGATATGATCAATAATTGATTAGTATGAAGGAAATAATACAACCGCACAAATATTAGTAGTAATTGTTGCACAATCGTGTTTATGCCCCCATGAATTTACAAATGGATTCGTCCGACCAAAGTGCATCGATGCTAATAGGTTCTCGGTAAAGCCTATTATGTATCGCAGCACACACGTACATAATACATCTTCCCACGTTATGGTACACAAGCAATAACACAGCTCGCAGTGACCGTGTTGACATGGATTTGTACACATGTACCTGCAATTTCGTTCTATTTTTTTTTCATCTCTCTTTGAAATATCGGTAATGTTTATTCCAGAGATCGCGGGCTCAGTCCATATTCTCGAACGAGAACAATTCGGATCGCTTTCAACTTGAAATTTATTTTACAAGACACTCATCATCGTGACAAAAGTTGACTAACTCTTAGTCAGCGTGGGTTGCCTAACACATCAAGCCGTAGTGTCTCGGGTCCATTGGAGTCACGATGTCGTCGCCTGCGCAGCGCAAGGGAGGATATCAGTATGTTCAACTCATGACCCTTGTCAATGAAATGGCAATCACTGATGTTCTGTACTAAAACTGTGATAAACGGTAATTAAATTGATGCCCCACGGTCAAGCAAGTGCTTTTACGGTGAATAACATTTTTGTTGTTGGTGTTGTTCAGGTTCATAATGATGACGTCGTAAACGCTTATTGGTACTGCGCGTAACCAATGGTTCGTGAAAGGTGCTGGCAACATGATTTTCTAAGAAATCGCTGCCTTTTATTAACATGAAAAAAAATTAATAAGTCATTGACTTAACAATATTGCCTCTTTAGCTCGACTCACCTGTTTACTAAATGATTTCATTCCAACCAACTGGCAGAACCCTTTTAATACAAACACACGGTTTGTACTTGGGACTTTGAGGAATTCATTAAACCAAATTCACTGGATGTTTCTCCAAATGACCCTTTCCACGTTGATGACGTCGCAGCTTTAAATTCGTGATACGTATCAGGCAGATCAATTACAAAAAGGGTTAAATATGATCACGTGGACTTTTGACCGTGACTAAGACCATGAGTCAAGGTGATAAGTCATGGATGTTGCGTACATGAACATGTACAACTAGTCTCAGTCTCAGGACCATCGACTTTTTTCTACCTCTCAGATAACGCGTCACCACCGGACTTTTTCCAAAAGGGGTGTTTTCCGCGCCAAAAGCCGTAGTCCATTTTCCCGGTCTCGCAAGTCGCCGAAAAACCACGAATAGTGGGGGGGGGGGGGTAGACGCAATTTCTTTTCCCCAAAAACCCAAGGTCCAAAAATTTTCCCGTCACGCCAGTCGCCGAAAACACCAAGGGGGGGGGGGGTATGACGAAAATTTTTTTCCAAATCCAAAGGTTCAAAAACTTTTCCCCGGTCCAGCGCCAGTCGCCCGAAAAAACACGAAAGTGGGGGGGGGGGGGGTAGTGCGAAAGTTTTTTCCCAAACCACGAATAGTGGGGGTGGGGGGGGGGTCAAATGACGCAAACATTTCTCCCACAAATCCAAGTCCTAATTTTTTCCCCAGTCACGCAATACCGAAAAAATCAAATCACCGGAGAGGGGGGGCTAATGAAAATGTTCTACAAAAATCTACTAAAAAATCTTATTTTCATTTCAGACCACCCCCTTTTATACGAAAAAGGGTGATAATCGTGAAAAAGGCGGATTCGGGTAAAAAGGGGGGTGTTTAAGGTGTTTAAACACCCCCCTTCGGCAAAAGGAGGGTGTTTGAACACCCAAACACCCTTGCGACGCGTATGACCTCCAAAAAGTGTAGCCCACCCTCCGACTTTTTCAAACTCCAGAGTACATTCACCTCAAATCGATGTTTGAGAAGTATCAATGACACTAGTCTACGGTCAAGGCAGTTGAGGGAAGATGTCCCTATCAATTTAATGGGTAATCTAAACCGTCTGCATCCAGACACATGTACGAAAATGATGCAAATAGTTAGTTTTTTTCCACCGTAATTGCAGCAGGCGGGCATGTGATTTATTTACTGTCTGCAATTACATGATGGCGATCATGGCCAAGCATTGGGATCTATATAATATCATAACGCATATGCGATTTTTGATATGATGAGCTGTATACGCAAATCACAGTCGTAATCACACCGTAATGATATACACGTAACACAATAAGTATTATTGATCATTGACAAATCAAATCAGTCGCCCATACCAGATCCGGTACAAGCCTCGGCAACTCCTCCACTGCAGAAAAACTGGGATGTTTTGCATTCCTTAACACCCAGGTTGCACAATAATAAATACTGGACATGGGTAAAATTTAACACCACAGGTCATTTTAACAAACAAACTAATGATTCAAACACCAAGAGCATTGGCTT
>JZLH01S0031478.1:19398-36905 GCA_001188425.1 Eucidaris tribuloides
ATAACTTATATGGCAACGTTTCGATAAGTTAAGATAACTTATACGCAACGAAATGCTTGGTCGTGTATGCCGACGTGTCAGACAACTTCTATGCCCAACGACCATACTCTAACTTTACCATAGCGTGGAAAGATAGCGTATCAACAGCCACGACGATCACTTGTAGCACCATTAAAATATCAAAAACTCGATTCACAAACCTAAATGTTCTCCTCCACCCAAGAGTTAAACCACATATAATCTGAGAAAATAGCAACTTCCTGTGTCTTCCTAGATGTAAAAACTAGTAGATATAAGAAGTTATTATCCGCTGGTGTTTTGTATATTAAATACAGTTGCAATATTGTGTATCTTTACCACTATCCTAATTTCTTTTGGATCTCGCAATTGCCATTTTCATTTCCCGTCACGGGCGCGCTGTTTCCGGAAACTTTCGGTTTCTGACATTTTGTTGTCATTATTTCTTTGAGCAATTGCTAGTGAGACGGTAATAAGAATGATGTTAATTCATATGTTGATTTGATTTCAAATTATTTGTTAACTGATTGTTATAGGAAATGTACTTTGATGATTGACGTTGTAGTCGACGTGTCTTGCAAGCATTAGATAGTACCCAAATTGTGCAGTTATTAATAATGATAATAATCATGATGATAAACAATAATGTATAACAATAATAAATAATGAATAATAATAATATAAGAATAATAATAATAATAATAATAATAATGCGTTGCTTTTATATAGTGAATTTTTACGTCACCATTATATTCACCATTAATTATTTAAAAAAAAACGGTACAATATTTTATCAATAATATCTTCCTTCTCTCTCTTTCTTTTTCTTTATCCCCTCCCTCCTGTCATACACTTTACCGTAATGTCTTTGTCTTGCCCCTCTTCCTCCTATTTTTAGCTCACCTGAAGCCAAAGACCAGTGAGCTATTGCGATCGCTTTTTGGTACCGTCGTCGTCGTTATCGTCGTTCGTCGTTCGTCGTGCGTCGTTCGTCGTTTGCGTCGTCGTCAGTGCGTAAAACTTTTTACAACAATTTTCAGGCTTCTTCTTCAAAATCGATGATTGATTTGCTCCAAAACTTGCAGGAATGATCCTTAGGGGGTGGGGATTCAAGGGTCGCTCCAATGGTACCTGGCCCCTAGGCGCCAGCGCAGGCCCTAAAGGGCAAAGTAGTAGCTTTCAAACATCTTCTTCTAGATCCAGAAATATTCAGCTTAAGCCACTTTTGTGTGCAGAATACTCTATATGTGGCGAATTAAATGTTCCGCCATGACGAAGGCCCAGGTGGCCGTTTGGCGCAAGGGGCAAAGGTTTTGGTAGGAGCTAAGGAATAACTCACATCACATCAATGGATTAACCAAACTTGGTGGAGAGGATCCTGCAGGTGAGGGGAAAGAAGGGTTTGTGGAATGCTACACAGGAACCCCCCCCGCCCCCCCCGGAGGCCAGGGCCAACAGGGGCAGAGCCTCTAAGGGCACAAACTAGGTAACTTTCTAACCACAAGCCCATTTGTAACCCAAACTTGGGCTAGCATGCGTAACCAAGGACCTCATATGTTATTTGGGTCAAAAGGTCACGATATGTAGTCAAAGTCAAATGAAGCCAAGTGTTTCTTCTTTGGTTGGTATTGGCTTCCTTCTCTAGATCCAGAAATAGTTTAGTTAAGCCGTAGACGGGATAAAACTATTCTTATATCTACTAGTTTTACATCTAGGAAGACACAGGAGTTTGCTATTTCTCAGATTATATGTGGTTTTACTCTTGGGTGGGAGGAGAACATTTAGTTTGTGATCGAGTTTTTGTATTTTAATGGCTGCTACAAGTGATCGTCGGTGATACGCTACCCCACGCTATGGGTAAGTTAGAGTATCGTTGGGCATAAGTTGTGAACGTCGGCAACACGACAAGCATTCGTTGGTATAAGTTATCTATAACTTATCGAAACGTTCCATATAAGTTATACGTTATGCGTATGTCCAACTCGTTATGAGCACGCTATGTGTACGTCCAAAAGTGCAAATCGGAAAAAATCAAAGTTCAGCGTATTACCCCTAATTTGATACGTCAGGCATACGTTGGCTAAATCGTCTAGGTGTGACTGTGCCATATCAACGTTACATTGCGACGCGTTACTCGCTGAATTTGAATTTTACACAACCGATAATGTAGTCTGAATGCCACTCCTGATTTGTGAATCATCCAGTGAAAACTGAACACCAGCTGACCAGCTGATCTTATAAAGTAAAAAACCCACATCAGTGCAATCTTTGCTCCGGTTGGACCTACCAAATTAGAAGGGGAACGCCGACCAACGGCCCAATTTCAAATCATGTATTGTTATATCTCAAACTTTCCTACGTATGAATCCCAAATTGCGAACAATGCGTTTTTATGTGTCTTTCTTTAGTTGGATCAAATCTATTTAAAAACGGTTTGGTGTACAAATAAAACAATAACAGCAAGACAATCTTTAAATTCGTAGGTGCAAACAGCATACAAAGAAGACAAAATAACGACACTAGAGGGAGATTTCTTTGAGTGCATCTCTGTTACCTCTGAAGAATCATTACGTAAATAATTGGCATGTTTCAATCATATCTGCTTCCCCTTTACTTCTCTCGTCATTGCTTCCTTCTTCTTCTTCTTCTTCTTCTTCTTTAGCTTTTCTTTTTCTCCGCCTCCTTTTCTTCTTCTTCTTCTTCTTCTTCTTCTTCTTCTTCTCCTTCTTCTTCTTCTGCTTCTTTCTTTTCCTCCTCCTCCTCCTCTTCTTCTTCTTCTCCTTCTTTTCTGTTTCTCCTCCTCCTTTTCTTCTACTTCTTCTCTCCTTCTTCTTCTTCTGCTTCTTCTTTTCTTTTTCTCCTCCTCCTTTTCTTCTCCTTCTTCTTCTTCTTCTTCTTCTTCTTCTTCTTCTGCTTCTTTTCTTTTCCTCCTCCTTTTCTTCTTCTTCTTCTTCTTCTTCTTCTTCTTCTTCTTCTTTTTCTTCCCTCTGTCGGCTGTTTCTATAGGTGTCACGCAGCGGATATAGCGCGATCTATCCTGTGATATTATCCTCTGTCACACCAATCATCGTCATTATCCTCTCTTACCACGTCCACAAACCGTCTTTTTGGTTTATCTCTCTTTCTTTTCTCCTGGTGGTACCATTTCCAACATTCCTATCCCTATGTACCCCTCATCTCTCCTTTGGACATGTCCAAACCACCGCAGTCTCCCCCTCTCGCCTTATCCACAAACCTTCCTACATTTGCTGTCCCTCTCACTAATTCCGCCCGGGATTCCGCCTCATCAAACTCCTCTTCTGCATTTTTGTAATAGGTATTGTCTCAAGCCCGTATCATCATGGCTGCATGGTTTGACCACTGTCCGGTAGATCTTCCCCTTTTGTTCTGACTGATACCCTTCTGTTACACATCACTCCTGTCACTCTCCTCCACTCATTCCAGCCTGCCTGGATTCTCTTCATCACTTCCCTGTTACATTCCCCATTACTTTGCAGTGTTGAACACAAGGACTTAAACTCCTCCCCCTTTGCTTTTTCTTCATCTTGCTGTTTCACCATACCTCAAGCTGCCACCTTATTTATACACATGTACGACTTTTGTCCGGCTAATTTCATCCCCTCCTCTCACGTCATTGCTGCTCCCCCTTAATTTGAAGTAAGCTGGCTAAGCCACTATTCAGCAGCCAAATAATCCCTGTAATCGCACAATGTTATTACAATCATCAAAATGAAGTTTTAAAAGAATAATTATGCCCATATCTACTAACTTTTTCCAGTCCAAAATATAACAAACAAATTAATAAATTAATCACAATGGTAGACAATTAATCAAATGATAGGATGATCGTACCAACCTTTATATAAATCACGAGCTCTTCCTTCGTTTTCTGACCATTTTCTTTCCTCAGGATTTCAGAAGCCTTCTTAGATGATCTTACTCCTCTTATCGTTAAGGTAAAGAACACCACGTTGGCCAATAGACTAATGGACATGGGAACTAAGAACACGATGATGTTATCAATGAAGGTGTATATCCAACAATCTCCTGCACCGTATTGAAGTGTGAAAGTTTCTCGACCCCACAAATGAACAAATAGGCAAGCCAAAACGAACAGACCTGGTGCTACCCATCCCAAAAGAGAATACCGCAGAAGTCTTTTCTTGATCTCCGATTGGTCTGGGGCTCTGACGAGGTGAAACGTCGAAAAACTACAACTGATATTCCAAGCAAGAACCGTCATCCAACTGAACGATGCCAAGAAGAAGAAATGTGACAGAACCGCTACAGTCTGGCAGATAGTTGGCCATGGGGATACGTAAGTCCCTAAATATTCCAGGAGAAGCTGTGCGAGGAAAAGGGCAACGATGAAGTTGATTATTGCCCATCCCTGCAAGTTACGGAGAGATGGAAGTAAAGCGTAAATGATGAGAGTGGCGAGCAGAGCAATCAGCGAAATGCCAAAGGCAATGTGTCCCGTGATGATTTGAGCTTGCGAAAACTTTCGAAAGAAAAGTCGTATTTCGATTGTCGTTGTCCAGCAGATTCTGGCACTCCCATTTGGTAGAATGACGTAATCCCCGGGACTGATGTAGGTGTTCTGGAAAACAATAAATGTGTGATTGTCTCGGACAATTCGCTGGAAGGTGTCTGCTACTATTGTAGGACATATCATGACATTTTCACGTCTTCCACACAAATGTAATTCTCTGGTGACAACGAAAGTGTGATTTGGGGTGCGGGTGTATATAGTGGAGTTGAGCCATTCAATAGGACTTACGAAGGAATCATTGTAGATGATGTAAGCAGATCCGTTGATGTTGACTGGTTGAAATAGGGATGGGGAGTCTACGAACCATTCCTCTGAGCAGTTCGAAGTTGTGTTGAATCCCTCAACAACACAAGACTGAGTCAGGGTTATTTGAGATTCGGTGCAGACCGTGTCGTTGATATTTTCTGTTGAATTTGTGATGTAACTTTCTAAACCTTCTCGCGTTGGAACGTCAGATGCATAGATGTCAAAAATGTTGGTAATTGTACTTGAATTTGCATCAACACATTGTGCAGAATTTATAGAAAGGATGTTAAATCCATTAAAGCAAACATTTCCTGGATTTGGTGATACGATTGTGTAAGATGTAAAGAGTTGTTCGCACACTGGCCAATCAGCATCCTCTGGAATACATCGTGACATGTTGTAAAACAATCCTAAAGGACAGATCGGTCTTAAAGGAGTAGTTTCCACAAATTGTGGGACAAATGGATCTATTACAAGCCCATCCGTATGTTCTGTTTGTGGAGGGACATATGCGCATATTGCCAGTCTGTCTACCTGATTTGTAGCGATTGCACCATGACACACTGCACAGTACTCGTTTTTGTAACCCTGTCCATTTGACCAAATAGCCGAAGAGAAATTCAAACATCCCGTAATTATTTCAGAACTAATGTCATAACCTGCAGGGCATGACAGAGCTACCGCGTTATAATCTGCTGCGCATTTCCTCGGTACCGTACCGTTCATTTCCATGTTAACATCGCGAAAGCAGTACTTCGGAACCGTTTCGAAAAATGATGTGTTTAGTATGGGTATAAACTGGTAGCCACACATTTGAAACGAGACATAATCCCTAAGTGACGAGGTCGGGAAATCCCCGTGACAAATAGCACAATGAATGTTGGAGAAGAAAACACCTGTGGAATTATCAACAACTATCATGTCCCCGTTATTAAAATCGGATTCACACATTTGTTGTATGGCGTCATCGGTAAAGCTAGCTGGGCATTTATCAACAAGCAGCCAATGTTCCGTTGATGTTTCCAGAGGGATTTGGCGACAGGACCAATCTTCCAGAGAGGGGATGACTCTTGTGTTGGTGGTGTTTACATCTTGAGTCGTCTGATAATCGCGACAACAATCCCCAAGATCAGAACAGAGAGAATCGCAATAACAATAGATGTGAAAGCCGGCACTGCAAGATTCCGGACACAGGAAATGTGCATCAGGAGCAGCGGGTATGGTGATGTCAGCTGCAAGCAAAAAAAGAACAAGTTATAGTTTTACTTGTGGACGACATGATAAAGAGTCGTGCTATACATGTAACCTTGCAACAGCCTGAAACAGTATAATACCATTGTGTTTTAGGCATATAGCATTTTGAATACACTTATGGGGCGTTGCAAGAAAGTTGCGTTTAATTGCAAATCGAGCGTAAGTCCGAAAATCAAGCGTAACTCTTGCGTTCAATTGCAACTGGCAATTGATTGCAAACCAGTTTCTTGCAATGCAAATTTGCGATTGATTGCTAGTTGCATTGCAAATTTGCAGTTGATATTTGCAATCGATTGCAACTCAACTTTCTTGCAACGCCCCATTAGTCTCTAAATGCAGCGAAGCCATAATTCCCACTCCTAAAGGAGTGTGATTAGGGGCCATTCCGTTTGTAGCTAAATTTCGGAACTCAAATTTTAAGAGAGTGGCCGTCTTTTTGGAGCTAAATTTTCCACTCTCTTAACATTTTAGTTCCGAAATTTAGCTCCAAAGGAGTGGTCTCTAATCAAACTCCTTAAGGAGTGGAAATTAGCTTCTTGACACCATCACCCCGAAGAAATAAAATGGCAAACAAGCGTAATCGTCGGGCTTTGCTCCTGAACAGGTGTTTTGTGGAGCAAAATCAATTCGAAAAAACGATTAAGAAAGGAACCGAAGGAGCATTTTTTTATATTCTTTTCGAATTTTTAAAATCCATTGGTATTACAGGCAGTGGTGGAAGTACGTACGGGGATTGAGGGGCACTTGAAATATCCAAATGAGGTCAATTCACTCTTCTCACGAGTGATACAATAATGTGAAAATCATAGTTTTCGGCGATTAACAAAAAGAGGTTCTGCTCCTGGCTATGTCATAACTATAGGGATATTATGCGTTCATTAGAATATAAATCATCGAAATTTTTCGATTATAAACGTTTCTTGTTTTGGTATAATTTTGTATACATTGGGCCCATATGCTTGCTAGTCGTACCAGCTTCTTTGACCCCCGTCCCAGTCATATTAAGTCGATCACAGGCAGTGGCGTACCGTGGGTCAGCTCATTGGGGGGGGGGGCACCCAGTCACTCAGCCGAAATTGCATTTTCAGATGGTGGATTTTAAACGCTGCGAACGCTAAGCGTGCGATAGGGGAGGGGATGGGGTACCCCTGTCAGGTTTTTTTTTTTGGCTATTGTTATGTTAAAATGTACCACAATTCAATAATCTTGTGGGAAAAAATGCCGTTTTAATGTATAGGCTTATTTTATAGTGTATATGTGTTTGTATGTATGTCATTAGTGGTGGAAAGGCAATTCCGCGAGCGAGCGTAGCGAGCGAGCGGTTTGGAAAACTTTGAAATTCTAAGACGAAAAATGCGTTTTGCAGGCCCCTAGCCAGGATATTTCAAAAGAGGGGGTGCGTATAACCCGAACCCATTAAGGGGGGGGGGTGGGAGGACAGACCACCATAATGGATGGGTTCCAGGGTCCACCCTAATAGAATTCCAAGTAAGTCCCCCGTCCCTGGTGGAAGTAACGGAGCTCCGCTCCCTGAAGCTCACGGCTTCTAGCAGTTTCATTTTATACATGGAATATTTGTTTGTATGTATGTCATTAGTGGTGAAAAAGCAATCCCGCGAGCGAGCGGTTTGGAAAACTCCAAAATTCCAAGAAGAAAACTGCGTTTTGCAGGCTCGTACCCGTGATATTTCAAAGGAGGGGTGCGTATAAGTAAAGAAAACGGACCTATGACAGGGGGAAGGGCTGACCATCCTAATGGATGGGTTCCAGGGGTCCAACTTATAGAATTCCAAGTAAGTCCCCGTCCGAATGGGGGTCAGGAGGTTCCAACCCTTACTCTAACGGCTTCAAGCAGTTTTATAAGGATATTTTATCTCTCTGCTAACACTATTTTTCTTTGAAATGGACAGTCAACAATAACTAAACCATCCCATTTTCACAATTATTGTTGTAACTTCATTCGAAGTTATGAATTTTGTAGTCTTAAATGCCGATGGCAGGTTACTTTTCAAACGTGGTGGTGATTTGTCGGGGGTCAGGGGACAAATCACCCCCCCCCCCTTACGAACTGTTTTGCCACTTCCACGGTATAAACTTTGTATTATGAACTGCTGATAGCAGGTGATTTTCAAAACATGACGGTAATATATCGGGGGTCAGGGGGCGGAGCCCCCTGAAGCTCAAGGGTTCTAGCGGTTTTATGAGACTGTTTTGACCCCTGTCATCACTGTTTCGTGAAGTTTGCTAAAGGGCCTACATTCAAGAATAATCAAAAACCCATTATAGAAATACATTCTCTTGAACGCACCCCCCCCCCAAGCTACGGTCCTGGTTATTCGAAATAATTTATACTGCAATGTGCATACAAACAGAATTATACAAATGTTTATTCATGTCATATAATCCCTCTATCCGATTTGAATTAAATGCGTTACAAGGGCACTCGGTGGCGAAACTAAATTTTACAGGAATGCAAAATGGTGGACACGAAAAAGGTGTGCCACGTGGGTGATGAATTTTGGAGGAAAAATTTCTGTACAAAATTGTTTGATTTTGAAAAGTGTATCTGGAAAAATTGCCTGCGCTATCGCTGGTTAATAAAAGAAGCAAATGTACCAGCGACAGATTTTGAAGGGGAAAATGATTCCACGGGGGGGGGGGGTACTTTCAAAATTAATATCAAAATTTGCTCAGTCGACTTGCGCCTGCATGTTACATCCAGTGCAGTTTATGCAGTACATGACCAGAACCAGAACCAGAACAGAAACAACAAAATTATTGATTATACAGTTGTAAGTAAAGGTTAAAAAACAAGTAGTACTTACGCTGAATGTCTATTTCAAAAGGTGCACTAGCACAATTTCTAGCTCGGTTCGCCTCAGTTTTCTTTTTCTTTTTTCTTTCCTTTCTTTTTTTTCCTTCGTTTTTTTTTGCCGGCCGATTGGGGGGGGGGCACGTGCCCCCCGTGCCCCCCGTAGTTACGCCACTGATCACAGGGACAAGAGTATGATTATGGAAGCTGGTTCTTGTAGTTGGGAGAATTCAAGGTTCTATTTCTCTTTTCACGGTATAAAATTAAGTATAAGCTATATCGATTTCCTTTGAAAGGGTGTGCTCAAAGTGAGTTTAATCACCGAGAGATTGTTTTTCCTATTCCAGCCTTATCCCCACAAAATAATTATTTTTGCTTTCAAAACAACTCTATTGCTGTGCTTAATCGCGAGATGGCCTCTAGAGAATTAAAATATCAAACCTGCGATAAAGCATAGAAATTTTCAGGGATATACTTATCAAAAACAAACGATTTGATATAAAACTCATTCTCTTAACCCGCCACGAAGTGGAACAGTCATGTTTTGCTGGTACATCATTTTGCACTTTTGCAAAATAATAGTGTTAAGCCACTGGGTGCAATTACTGTATAACGCTTTGATTTCAAATCAATCACATGTGTTATATGACCTGGAAAATACATAATTCTGTTTGTGCTCATATTGCGTTACAGATTATCTCGATTTACTTTGCAAGAATACACCACAAAACGAGCTCTTCAACTGCAGGTGTTTCCAATGTTTATCCAAACCGTTGTTTTTTTTTATCATAGTTATTTATTTCTAACAAAATGGAAGCATTTCAGATTTATTCGTACATAGTATTTATTATTTTCAGAAATAGATGGAATCTATCAAAAAAAAACAGTAGGAGAAAAATTTATACCGTTGTTGAAACCTAGCCATTTTTTTCTCAAGTCAAGTCAAGTCGAAAGTCATTCTGTCTCAAGTCAAGTCAAGTCACAAGTCATCTGCCCAAAAGTCAAGTCAAGTCAAGTCAAGTCAAGTCGCAAGTCATTTCGTCGCAAGTCAAGTCAAGTCAGCAAGTCAACAACATCAAAAATTGTGCCCCAAAATAAACAGCTCCGCAAATTCTTCGCTGCAGATGAGAAAACATTTATTCAGATGGCCGTTGATTAAAAGAAAGGAAATCTAGAGGGTGCATATGGACCAAGAATAAAGAGTTTTTAAAAATTTTATAAACAAAAACAAAAATACCTCACTCATAATCATGCATACATGTACATCAGTGCAACGAAGTCATTTTTTCTCAAGTCAAGTCAAGTCGCATGTCATTCTGTCTCAAGTCAAGTCAAGTCAAGTCACAAGTCACTTTGCCCACAAGTCAAGTCAAGTCGCAAGTCAGAAAAATTAGGTGACTCAAGTCTGACTCGAGTCCAAGTCACCGACTCGAGTCAACAACTCTGATTTATACTAAACCAATGTAGCAAAACTATACACTGCCTTCAAGGCTGTACACAAAGTCATGTTCTCGTGAAAATATCAATAAACCCAAATGTCTATTCGATATTTCTCAAACTTGTATTCAAGCAAAATAACTATTAGGTTTTGGCCCACTTGAATGTTGTTGGAAAATAAAATAAGGCCTTCACCTAGTAGGGCAGCCATAGCTATATTTAACCTACCGACCCGAATCATGCCCTTTTTTGTATGTACAATTCATTGACACAATGTGCTAGTATTGACCTATTTAATATGATCTTGATATACCTGACCTTGGATTGTAAACGTGCGTTTGTACAAGTATAATTATCCTGAATAGTGTCATTCAATACTGTCAGACAGGTACGCAGTGAAACGTTTGGTGGCATCGGGAAACAACGAACCACACTATAAAATGAAATGTCATTATCACATGCTAGGACCATACGTTTTCCGAAAGACCTTTAGTGCTGGGAAGGCAAGATTCCATGTTCTTCATTGAAACCGAAATCAAATAGTCAATACCAAAATAATACTGATGATGATAACGTTTATTATATTATTCTTTCTACTACTATCTACTACTTCTAATGATAATAATGATGGTGATGATAATAATAATAATGATGATGATAATAATACTGCTACCTTTACTACTACTATCTACTACTACTACTAACTATACTACTACTACTACTACTACTACTAATATAATGATAATAATAATGATAACAATAATAATGTAATAGAATCTACGCACACTGTCGTTCACCAAGATGTGATGGTGTTTCTGTTATAGAAATGTGAGAATCTCGAAGGCAATGGGTTTATATACGTATTTATATAGCCCTACATATCATTGTCTTAGAAAACATGCAGGAACAAGAGCCAAAAGGTATATACGTCAAACAACTTTCTTTCCTTGTAATCCAGGTTTGTAAAGGCAACTTTTGCTTTATTTTCTACTTTCATTTTTGTGTTTTGTAATTTTAGTACAGTATCAAGTTGATCAAAACTTGGTTTCTGTGATTCAAACTTGGTGTTTCCTGTTTCCTTTTTATATTCTTCCATTTACCGTAACACGGAAACCCATATACCTCGCTATACTTCCTACACTTCTAAGTGGTTGTATATTTTATGTGACGGTTAAACGTGTACATCAAAATACAAATACAAACCAACCTGTGATGTTTTGAAACTGGCACGGATAAATCCAAGTTAAGACCAGAAACACAACAGCGAAAGATAATAACTCCATGTCGATTCAGACAATCCTTCGGCCAATATTTTTCAAGATTTCCCGGTCCCGTAGTGGTGAATGCAATACAATTCAATACAATACAATTCACATATCAGAACAACCAACACAGGTGGTGTTTATATCTTGCTCAATTTTACGCAAAATACCAAAATCCACATCCTTGTTGACTCGTATGGCACAAGCTGAGTTATTCTGTATTATTCAAGCAGCGCAGACCAAAAGCTTTACAGTACATACACGTTTGTTGTTACCTTGCACCACGGTTCCCGGAGTTTGGCAATCGTGCCAATGTACCAAGTTCTATATCCGACCTTGTATTCATTGTATCAGTTTCATACTTTTCCACTCATGAATTGGCCTGTACAATGCTTAAGTAGTAATGACGTCATCATCGTTGTATATTGTAGGTAAATAGGAAGTATATACCTGTGATTCGAGAAAGAACAGTATTGTGATCAGAAAATAATCAAGGTTGGGAATGAAGTTGTGCTTCCAAAACGCGCTAAAAGGGTAAGCGGTGCAGATGCGTAGGTGTTCTATACAATGAGTATAAAAAGGGGTGATTTTGTCCACAACACAACTATCGTCTGGAAATGAAAACACACACACACACACACACACACACACACACACACACACACACACACACACACACACACACACACACACACACACACACACACACACACACACACACACACACACACACACACACACACACACACACACACACACACACACACACACACACACACACACACACACACACACACACACACACACACACACACACACACACACACACACACACACACACACACACACACACACACACAAGAAATATTTATATAACACTGAAAAATAGGGCGATTTTTAAAGGGAATTTATACGTGATTTGATGCATTCATGTAAGTGTTTTTTTTGGTATAGGAATAATTATGGTATACAGCCATATTACCAAAATGTCTGAAAATGACAGTGCCACGTCTATTACCCTTTCTGTATTAACAAATTGTATACTTCCATTACCTCTTCGCTTTTCTGCCTATGGAATGGGTTACTTTTTTGACTGGAATACAATATAATACACGGTATGTTATATGGACACAATATGCCTATTTAACACACAAGACATAGTTATATAGAACGGGAAAATAGGGCGATTTTTAAAGGGCACTTATACGTGAGTTGATCCCTTATGTGTGTGCGTACAGGCGAACACTTGACAGGCATTATTACCAAAACATCTGAAAATGACAGTGCCATGTTTATTAACCTTGCTCTATTGACAAAGTGTATACTTTTATTATCTCTATTACCTTTTCTGACATGGAATGAGTTACTATTTTGACTGGAATACGATATAATGTACGGTATGTCATATGGACACAATATGCCTTATGTTTAAAAGTACATAATATTATTTCCTCTAATTTCGGTATTAGATTCTAAGTTATTTTCCCTATATAATTATGTAAAAACAAGAAAATCATTTCATTCCTCTATTGGAATTATAGTTAGAAATCACTACCTGTTACGACGTACGTTACTTAGACACCAAATTTGGCTATATATTGGGGCTACAATAATCCTACTTACTCATGCCCCCATTTTACACCATGCTTTCAGCTTTTTATTGCAAATATCAGTGCAACCGGTATTCATGCAGGCGGGGATCGATCAATGTATCAACAAGTTTAGTTCTTTTGGAAGGAGTAACTGAATGGGGTTTTCCCAGAGTGAAATCAACCTTTTTACCAGCACCAGTAGAATCCATGTCTGCACTAAAACCACAAAACAGTGGAGGTTGATTGGCCACGATAAAATTGCCAAATGACCAGTTAAATAACACCGGATAAGGGAAAAAGGACTATTTTTCTGGGTGGGGAAATTGCATTTTCACCTTGCAAAATATGTCAAAATAGAACATAAAATCAATGCATTCTTCATTTCCTTTTTTTTTCTTAAACTAAATGAAAAGTTAATCAACTTGAAGCTTGATAAGAAAGAACCTTCGATTCATATAAGGTAACTTCAGTTGACAAAGAAAGGGTCATGTGTTATGTTGGTATACCTTTCGTTAACTCGTTATTATTTTAGATGTATATGTTCATTTATATCTTCAAATGGAATTGGTCTCTTCTAAACATGGTAATTCGGCCATAAATCTTTTCCTCTTGAGGTTTAGAATTTATCCAATCTATTGATTATATTATTGGAAATACGGTTTTCTGGATCGTACTTCTTTAGCATCTAAAGGCAGCATAATGCATGCACATTGTGCATTTCAAAATTACTTGTAATTTCAGCACCTTTTTATGAAAACAAGACTCCTTTCTACTAAATGACACCTTTCACAGCCAAGTGAAAGTTAGGCCTGAGTACGAGTCACAACCTTTTGGAGGATAGAGAAACGGGCTCCGGTAAGATCGGGTTTCCGCTCTGGCTCAGGTTCGTTGACGCCCTCTCCGGTAGGTGGGCAAACACGGTTCCCAACCAGTTTCGTTCACCGCGAGTTACGAAATTGTTCTGTTAAAGGTTCCCTGACATCCAAAAAAATATTGACTTCTGTTGATGCCTATAGGTATGTACACCACCAAATCACTAAATATTTAATGAAAATATGCATCATATACTCTAAAACAATGTTCCAAAACATTTTCTGCACCCTGCTAATAAAGCCTGACCCTACAAAATTTCTCGAGATCATCTTTATTCATATTCTTCATGTGACATCATCATCCTGTAACCCTTGAACTAAACGATACACAATGTGCCTTCATATTCTTTGATGTTACTACACTGTAAAAAAAAAAAAAACTCGTCAAGCTGACCAAACAAAATTCGTCCAGCTGGTGTCTCTATCGCCTAATATTTATTCGTCATAGTCTGGTGCGTAACGAAATTTCTTTCGTCAGGCTGACGAAGAAAATCTGGTCCTGCTGGTGTCTCTATCGACGTTTTTTTTTTTCGTCAAGCGCCTTGTGCCAGGCTGACGAAGAAAATCTCGTCCTGCTGTGGTGTCTCTATCGCCGAATTTTGTTTCGTCAAGCATCTTGTGCCCCAGGCTGACGAAGACAATCTCGTCCTCCTCTGGTGTCTCTATCGACTATTTTTTCTTCGTCAAGCATCTTGACGAATAAACATTCGTCAAGCTGTACCAGGCTGGAAGACTTCCTTGCTTGCAAATGCAATGCGCGCCTACATATTGTGGCAAAATCAAGAATGCACGAACGTCATGCATATCGATGTGCGCCAGCTGTGTGGGCGTGTCTTCCCAGATTACGGTCACTCTTCTGTATAGGGGATAGTTGGTCAGCCAACGATCTGAAAACACAAAGAAATACTACATGAACACTCTCCATTGACGGCCAACGATATGGAGTTGGCATCGTTGGTCCATTGGCATGGTTGGCAAGATGCTAGATTTTAGAGTTTACGGTTAGGGATTAGGGTTAGGGGTTAGGGTTTGGGGTTAGGGTTTAGGATTAGTTTCATGTTTGGGATTAGGATTAGAGTTTGGGGTTAGGGTTAGTTTCAGGCTCGCATGGTAGGTCCGTTGGAATTGTTGACAACGTTGGTCCGTTGGCATCGTTGGCAAAGAAAGGCATAGGTTTACATGGTAGGTCCGTTGGAATAGTTGTCAACGTTGGTCCGTTGGCATCGTTGGCGAAATGCCAGACGTCATAACGTCAAAGCTCGCATGGTTGGACCGTTGGCATCGTTGGCAAGCTACGGGGCTAGTTGCCATGTACAGTCGAGCACGTTACAGCCCTTGCATTATTATGTTATTATTATATGCCTTTTAAACTCCTAAAAAACAGTTTGGAAATCTGAGTTTGATCAGTTATATCTCCCGTTTCGTAGCAATAATCAATGCAAGCTTGGTATCATCGAAAAGATTATTTATTATTTTTTTAAATGATACCCTATTTGGTATGATTATGCCATCAGGGCAAGGACAGTATCTTAAAATATGGTGTAAAGTGTAAATTGAAAAGCTTCAAAATGACCAAAGTTGGGTAAGTCACCCAATTTTTGTTGTTGTTGATGAGTGAGTTTCCCAATATCTCTTGGTTGTTGTGCACTCTAATGTGAACATTGACATGGATTGGAAGAAACACCTGCACAAGTAAGCAAACAACAACAACAAAAAGTGAAACAACCAAATAAACAAGCATGTATGGGCATTTAAAACTGGACATAAGGCATTTAATCTTACAGACCTTTTACCATATTAACATGACAAAGTAGTTAAAAATGGCAGGAGCTTGATTTGCATGGATTTTCATGTTTATCTTACATAGCATCTTGTTTCATCAATGTTCATTGATTTAATGACTATGATTCAGAGTTCAGATATCGGCGTGACGACACGTGCCTGCACACCGCCTGGCACGCGTCCTCGTGTGTTGATGAGATTGTGCTTCGTTGTTGTGGATGACATTCCAGTCGACCGGCGCCAATGTCGTGCATTTGTGCTCTCTTTCAACAGTCCCGTCGAGTTGATCCCCCAATGTTCAGTGGGGTTGAAGGTCTGGGCTGCATGCAAGGCCATCTATTTCTCGTTATACCCCTCTATCTGAGAAATCCATTGCAAGTCAAGCTTCCTGGCACATTTTTATCACTTTTTGTTGTATAATGTGTGAATAGGTCCGTGGAAATTTTGAATGGTTTTATGTCCATTTTTGTAATGCCCATTACATGTTTTTTTTTTCACTTTTTGATGTTGTTTTGTTACTTTGTGCAGGTTTTTCTTTCATACCATGTCAATGTACACTATTAGAGTGCATACACAACCAAAGAGACATTGGGAAAATCACTCTATCAACAACGAACAAAATGGGTGACCTTACCAACTTGATTTTTGCAGCTTTTCAATTTACACTTTACAGCACATTTTAAGATACGTCCTTTCTTTTGATGTAATAATCATTACATAGGGTATCATTTTAAGAATATTATCGTTTCCGGATTGATACTAAACTTGCCATTGATTATTACTACGAAACAGGAGCATATAAATCTCAAACTAGTTCAACTTTTTTTATCAAAATCCAAGGTCACATTTTTCCTTGTGCACGCACTCCGAAACTCGCTCCGAGGGGGGGGGGGGGTTAACGACAAAACAATTTTCCAAGTTCCAGAAATAAATTCTTTCACATTTCAAACACCCCCTTCGGGCGAAAAAAGGGGGTGATTAGCGGTGAAAGAAGGGGTGTTTGGGGTTTTAACCCGCCTTTGGCAAAAAAGGGGGTGTTTGAACACCCAACAC
Source organism: Eucidaris tribuloides (assembly GCA_001188425.1). NCBI lineage: Eukaryota > Metazoa > Echinodermata > Echinoidea > Cidaroida > Cidaridae > Eucidaris > Eucidaris tribuloides. The sequence goes on from JZLH01S0031478.1 coordinate 36,279, forward strand.
CCCCCCGCGTACGCGTATGACCATTGATAACGAAAACATTGAAAACTAATTTGAATTTTGACCTTGCCAGGCGGATTCACAGAGGTTTGTCCTGATCGTTTTTTAATACCATGTTATTGGGAATCGTGACGCCAATGGTTGACCAAATTTACTATTTAAAGGCAGTGGATCTCATTTCCAAACATCCCCGCAGACCAGGAAAAGATAACCCATGCTCTTAGGCTATTGATGAAAGGCATGTCATGAAATTTGGGGGTGAGTAATTACATAGAATTCGAAAAATGCGAAAGAAAAACAATAGCCGTTTAGTGTACGTTCTATGGGAGGAATTTATTTCTCGCGAGAAAAAAAATCAAATCAAAGTCTAACGGTCACTATAATTCCACCAAAACTGAGTTTCTAGCTCCTATATTTTGATAAAGGTTCCCAGCTGGTATTTTCTTCTAAATGCCATTGTATTTACACAATGTTAATTTTTAAGCGTGCAAAAGAGATCCCCTGCCTTTAAACAATTAATCGACGAGGCCCAGAACACAACCGCCAAGCATAAAACGTGACTGCCTATGCAGACACCAGAACATGACCACCTTTTCATTATCCTAATTATGTGAAATCATTGACAAATTT
>JZLH01S0031503.1:0-11931 GCA_001188425.1 Eucidaris tribuloides
AATGCGTGACAGTCAATGGGTATGCCCCTGCTCATCTGCTCTATTTGCTAGTTTATTTGTGCAGCACCTTACCTTATGCCTCAATCTTAATGTCTCATGTATGTATACAGCCATCAATAAGATTAGTGTTGTTTCAGTTATTGTGAAAACTAGGTGAAATCAAAAATGTAGGTATGAGGCACATTGACCTTTGTCATTTCAATTCCCACATATAATCAGTTCAAAGTATAAAGCATGAATAAAACAAACCTTTTGTCTGTCACTCTCCAGTGAATGTAAACACAGCATTTCCATTACAATTTGGGCATTGCATTAACATCACTACAGTAACCAAGGCATTTGGTTCAGTAGTTTCATTTATTTTGGTCATTCATGTTCTGTTTTTATTATAATCTACGTTTTTGTTATTTACTGTACCGCCTGATAACTGTAATAAGACCAGAACTGCCCTGGAAAAATTGTATAGGTTGGCAGGTATGTATAAACTGGACCCCATTTTCACTCAAATCTCATCAGCAGTTCTAAAGTTATAGTATTACAGAGAATGTGGTAACACACAGACGGATGGACAGACATCTGGAAAGACAACCTGAAAACATGATGCGTCTGGTACTGTGGGTGGAAGGAATATTTTTGACAATGAATTTCACAAAGTTCTTTTGTATTTCAAATCAGGTGATATAGACAAATGTATACACAGTTCCTATTTCACCAAAGAGTGTGTGATATAAATCTCAATTTGTGTAGGTATTATTTCTAATGGTTTAACAAATGTTTTAGTGATGGCTGTTCTTCTTCTATTGAAATGTATGGTAACAAGATTCCCCCTGATTTATCAACTCTGTGTCCTCAACGTGGACACAAAGCAGCAGGAAAAAAAAGATGAAAACATTTTGGGCTAAATGCCACAACATCCTTGAGAACGCAAGACAAGAGTTGTTGATTTCTGGCCTGGGAAAAACTGCGGATGGGAATTTGTCTCTGGCCCCATTCTGCCAAGTCCCATTAGTTACCATGGATACGGAATAATTTGCCGTTAATGTCAGACTCTTCCCTGCCTTTTTACATGATATGTGCTGGTATATGTAGTTGCGATGAACAAGGAATTCTGTATTGGATATAATTATCATCATAATTATATGTTGGTATGGTTGCAGAATACTACTAATACACAAAGCACCCATCCTCTAGACTAGTTGCTGATTCTTTTCAGTTACCATGGTAACCCAAAAAATTGACTGCCATATGTCATTTCATTCATGTACAGTATGGAACATCGACTGGTACAATGATTGCCACTTGAGTCATAAATTAAACCATTGGCTTTGATTAAATCCAGATTTTTATATGAAAAGCAGGGTCCCACACTAACCTTTTTGGCTGTAACTTGCCAGATCGGGCAAGTAAACTTGTTTGTAGGCCAATTCATTCATTTAGCTGCCCAAACGACATTTTTAGTTGCCAAAGTGAACAAATGCTAGTTAATCACATGTATGTAACTTTAGAGATAGTACCTTGTTAGAAGTGTTTTTACAGATTCTACTTAATCGGAATTTCCACAAAATTGAAAAATAAAGGTTTATATTACTCTCTTGATGTTAGAGCTGAAAATTATTTACTTACCCATTTGGGCAAGCAGAATTAATTTCCATAAATTTTCACTTGCCCAGAATCAAAATTTACTTGCCATGGACAAGCGAGCAAGTGCCAGTGTCAAGTCCTGCAATAAGATCTACCACAGGAATGAACCAGTTCTGAAGAGCAAGCAGTGTACTTAACCCATTGGAGACGATTTGATTTTTTAACAGGCATTCTCCAAAATCTTCAACCTGAGATACATGTATCATGAGAGGTTGTATTTCCGGACGGGTTGAGTACCCGGACACCGCGGGTTAGAACAGCGCTTCACGCGTCGGGGAACTATCGCGCGAAGTTGCAAACAGAACCCGTGGACGCAGCAACCATTTTCTTCCCATAAATTCTTGATTTTGAATGAAAATACTGAAATTGATCATTTGAAAATTGTTTTTTAGCAACATATCCAGAAAATTTTTGAAAATTAGGTGTCCGGATACTCAACTCCCCACCCTATCTCGTACTTATCCTCAAACGGGTTAAACTACTTTACATTAGTGAACAAAGTGGAATGTTTTCAAAAGTGAGAAGATGAAAGCCTTTCTTTAACTCGTTACATGTTGCTGCAGCTGCAATATTGCATTTACAAATCATACTCTTTTATTAAGTACTGATAGAATTGATTAACAAAGGAAAACCCACTCTAAAGTATTAATTCATAGGTTGACATTTGATATTTACAAAGGATTTGTCATTTCTTTCACCACTTTGAAAAACATGTGAAAAACAAGCAAATTTGCTGTAGGAATTCATTAACCCAAAAGACAGAACTTCCGGATATTTGTTGTAACATCAGAAATTCCATAATATTGTCAATTACAAATAAATAAGATAACAACTTTACTGCTAATGGTATGTTGTTTTAATTAGTGTAACTAATTATTTAGTGCAGTTATTGCAGTTGTATAAGTCAATTTGTTTATCACTACACCCTATCCCATTCCTTTTTCATATCAAGTGGGAAATAGATTTGATACAACTTCAAACGAATGGACAAGTAAGCACATAAATTCCTTGCATATTCTGCAAATGTACACTATATGTTTGCAACGTTACCATGGAAATCACAGATCTATGGACGTTGTATGTATTGTGTGGTGCAAATTTGTGACTTAGGCATGTCAAGAGTTTAAGACAACTTGAAAAATAATGCATCTCCAGAGCGCAAATTGTTCTGTATCTTAAAGGCCCACGACATGATTGGTAACATTTGAAAATGCCTCAAGAACCACCTGAGTTGAAACATATACCAAACTATACACCAGCTGGAAAGGATCTCACAGTTGGAAGGATTTGTCTTTAATTTGTATACTTAAGGAGAATCAAGCATGAACATACCAGTATTGGATTTCTCTCAAGCCCCAACAGAAATAGATCCCATACAAAGCTACATAACAGATCTGTCTACCACAACAGATATTGATGGTATTTTTTTTTTTTTTAGAAAGAGTCAACGTTTGACCAAAACACTAGACCAGTATTGAATTTCCTTTGGACCCCAAAAGAAATAGATCCATAGCAAGCTACACAACAGATCTGCCTGCCACAACAAATATTGATGGTAATTTGTTTTAGGAAGAATCAACATTTGACCACAAGATTTTCACAACAGAATCCTTGCATAATTTACTCGAATTTCACCCAAAATTGAGGACTATACCTCCAATCATGTTATTTACCTTTAACTTTACGTTTGTTGTCGACAGCCCAGTCTGTTGTGTTATGTGTCACTGGCTATCAGCAGGTGTTCAATTGGAGTAAATCCTAATGAATCAGACACCCACCATGCAATGATACTGTTGTCAGTCTGACGTCTTTTATCTCGATTCTGTTACCTCGATTCAGCAGGTAGAATGTTTAGAATGTTTCGTTAAATGTCACAGTCTTGCAAAACAAATTAAGTTCGAAAGTTTTCTTATCTGATAACAGGTTGTTTTGGTAAACCAGGGAGTTGTTATATACTCCCTGGGTAAACCAAGCCTATGACAGTAATTATTCAATCAGCAATATCTTCAGAACATTAATGCACCTACACAAATCCAGGCACCTTATGTAAGATAGGTACAGGTAATTGAACCTTACATAAACTGAATGAATTAACTCCTAACATGCCAGAGAAATTACAGCTCTATTGACTTTGTGTGCAGTGTGTGGTGCATACATGTATTTGTGACTTTAGCATGTTAAAGGTATTGGATAACATTTACCACAGTTAAAAAAATCTGAGCTACATGATTCCCCATGTTAGCATTGTCTTTGATAAGGTCTAAAAATGACGGCCTGAAAAAATTGTATTTCAAAATGATTATTTAGTGCTTAAAAAAAGTGAAAATCGTAAGTTGATCGGATTCACCTGTCCATTTTCTCCCATAGACTTACTGTGTGTACGCCTACCCTATTTAACCCCGTTGACTACGAGATTCCGCAAAAATCCCCCATAGACTTTGTACAGGGGTCATCCGGTCCCGTAAGCAACGGGTTAAACTCGCCCCGAGTTTTAATGTTTATTCATGCATAACTTGCCATTGGCAGTGTAACTTTCCAAACTTTTTTTTATTCGAGGGTGTTTATTTGTCCATATGAACACTACTATGTTTGACAATTTTTTAAATTGAAGCTCCACATAATGTTAGCCTATCACTTTATCAGTTTATCATATTCGTCTTGTCCATACAAATTATCCAGCCAGAGTAGCATACCTGCCAACCGTCCCGATTTATCCAGGGCAGTTCTGGTCTTATGACAGTAACTAGGCAGTGCGTTCAACAACAAAAACGTAGATTATAATAATAATAGATCAAGAATGACCAAAATAAATGAAACTACTGAACCACATGCATTGGTTACTATAGTGATTTTAGTGCAATGCCCAAATTGTAATGGAAATGCCGTGTCTACATTCACTGGTGAGTGTCGGAATAAAAGGTTTGTTTTATTTATGCTTTTTCTCATAAGAAAAGTTTTGGTTCAGCTGTTTCAAATTTTTTCTCAATCACACTCTAATCTCATTTAAAAAAAAAAAATTATGTAATCTTTTTATTGTTTACCGTACTGCCTAATAACTGTAATAAGACCAGAACTGCCCTGGAAAAATCGGGACGGTTGTTGGCAGGTATGGAGTAGTTCCACTTTCTTTAAACTTGTTTTCATAAATCAAAACATGAAAGGGTGTGGTTATGAAATATGAAACATTGAAATGGCCATACACATGTGTATTTATTATGGATTTTAGGGCGAGCTGGATGTCCCCACACCTTTTCATATCTGTATGTTCGGTTTGGCATAATTATGTCATGACAAGACATTGAACTTTATTGTGTGTCCAATGTCATTGTGAATCTGCCATAGTTACATATACTTGTAAAATTGCAGGTTATACACCTGTAGGTGTGTATACTGGGGTGGCCCAAAACAAACAAATGCTAATTTGGTGATTTTTTTCCTTCATTATCATGTTCTTTCAATGTGAATATTGCCATTTTTCCATAAATCCCAAAGCATGTTCTTTTCTGAGCAATACAACATTTGGATCACTGATTTTTGTTTCATACTTTTTCTGTCCGAGCCAATTCTGCAAGCCAGTGCATTTCAGCTGTTCTTGCCGTCTGGAAACCAGACTAGCGCATATGTAGCTTGGGTTCAAAATGGGTAAAATCTGAATTGTAAAAAGAATTATTTTGAAAAGATATGAATGTTATTCAGTTGATTGCGTTTCATATGAACAGCTGGCTTTTGCACAAGTTAATGGTTTAGTGTTGTGACAATACTTTCAGTCACTAGGGATCTCCACCCAAATTACGGTTCTGGATGATTCAAATAATTAAGCTATTTAACATTTTTCTGTCACATTTGTGTGTTGTATGAAATTAGTAATTTCATGCTTTAAAAACACTGTGTTAGATTACATTCTGATTTTGCTAAATGCTATCAGAATGTAGCCTAAATAAGACTAAGTCGCCAAAAGTCGGAGTCGCGACTATCTTCAAGGAGTCGTGACTCCGATTTTAGGAATGCAAGAGTCGACTCTCTGGATCAATGTGAAAACATCAATATCAATCAACATCACAGTCTATATATACAAGTATATAAAATCATGGCCAGTTCAGTTCAAGTAGGGACATATATATATGGGGTATATATTCAGGTTGTTGATCTGAAATCATTGAAGGAGGACACTGAACAGACACTGTATAGGCTCAGTAGTGTGCTTCTTTTTACCCATTGATCATCCGACAGACCCAAATGCCGAGAGTCGCCAAATAGTCGTAGTCGCGACTTTTGATGGGCGACTAGTCGACTCCAAAAAATCCTGGAGTCGTGCAACACTACTAAATATAAATACTATGTACATGTACACTCCACGTTCTCAACATTGATTCATTTAATTGTAATACATGTACATGTAACAGTCATGTCTACCACAATGTATGTCTGCTGTGGACAATTTTAGCGTGCAAGTAGAAATAATTGTACCTTACAAGCCTCACTGGTTAATTTCTCTTTCTTCCGCTTATCTGTCTTATCATGACATTAATCATGAAATGGAAATGGCTCTTGATGGTGAATTAATCACCAGCCGGGTCAAAAAATCGGTTCACTGAGATCATTGCCCGATACTGCTTTAATTTCTGTTATGTCGCACCGTGGATAAATCCAATTTACGAAGATATATACACCTGTATGTAATATGATATGATGTAAAATGGTATGATGTAATATAAATGGGTGTATACTAAGGCCTCCATTTTTCCGTTTTACAAAATCAAAATTCCGTGTTTCAAATTTTCCATTTTCTGTGATTTTCCGCATTACTCAAAATCATGTATATAAACACCATTTATTACCTAATACTTGCATGATTAGAACTCAGCCTCAGTGAAAGAGAGGAGTCGTATAGTCATGGTCATGGTAGTGAGAAAGACGACCAGCAGAGGGGCCCGCAGAAGGTTGCATGGGTTGACATTTACTGTCATGTTTGGCAATGGTATTATTTAATCAAAGAATTATTTAAGATATTTCAATATTTGTTTATTTTGTAATTTACTACCAATTTTAATGTTATTACTGCAGCATGCCATGATTTCACATTTTACACTTCCCCTTTCCGCGATTTTTCTCCGTTTTCCGTATTGCGGAAAAATGGAAGCTTTTGTGTATACCCTCATGATTATATGGCAAAAAGATTCTTAGGTGCACTAAAGGTCCAATTTTAACCAGTTGCCTCCATGATTCTGAAAATCCCATAGAGTTAACACAGGTCACATCTGGTTCCTGTAGCCAAAGGGTTAAAACAAATCTCTATAATTTATAACTTGTCACTATTGCAATTTTGCACTACAAATTGTACCCCTTAAGAAAATGCCAAAAATATAAAAATATGATAGCAAACAATGTGTTCCATTATGTTTATATAGCGGAGGGACATCCCGGATTAAATCTCTCATAAAACTGGTAGGTATACATCGGATATTTTCCTACAAGTCTGAGATTTTATCACAGATTTTTCTGTGAATGGCAGAAACATGCACATTTTCTATGTATATGTGGATATTGTTTTATAATGTATTACTTCATTAAATTCATTCTAACTACAGAAAATCTTAAGAACATCAAAATAAAAGTTACAGTATTGAAAAGAGTATACTTTTATCTGAAAATTGTGTACATAACACTTGACCAACTGTTGGAAGTTGACACTAACCTACTAAAGTTGCTCAATTTGGCATTCTTCAAAAAGGCTCAACATGTTACGAGTTAATATAAATGTGTCATGCTTCAACAATCTAAGATATTGTTTGATTTGTTCCAATTTTCTTTTAAAAAAATAAACCCAACTGAAATTCAAATACAGTATACTAGTGATAACACTTGTTAAAATTTCATTAAAAAAACACAAGTTTTTACAACAAAAAAAATGTGAAAATTGGGGATGGGAGAGTTGTAAGTGGACAGTGTTCTACCGTTGGCATTTCCATAGCTCAGTAAAACACATTTTGGGGCAGCAAAAATCTATTGGCGCATAAGAACATGAATGTAGTATAACACAGGTTGAACACAGAAATTCTGCAATAATGTACCAATACTATATTTAGTACATGATGAAGTAGTTCATCAAATGTGACAAGAGGCAAACTGCAGAACTATATTTAGATTTACACGTACATGGCACAAAAACAAGACCATAGTGTTTAAAAGACAAGTTACTCTACTGATTTATTCAGCTCTTCTTGTATGCGCCACTGCAAGTTTTCAGTCAAATGCCACATACATTTCCCAAATTAGCTTTGCGGACACTAGAAATAGCAACGACAGTTAACATTAAATTTGACCGATGAGTTTGTACTGATGACCAGTCAGGCGGTCTGCCAAGGAAATTCAAATTCAAATCAGACAAATGTGGATGATTCAACTAGGATTTATGCAGCTGGGTAGTTTGTTATGTTGTGAAAAACTAAAGTCGAAGTAACCTGTGTCGTCTAAAAATAGCTCTGGAAAAACAACGGTGTAAAAATACATTTAAACTTTGATATTTGGGCAAGTTTACTGCCATGCACAACACACCTATGCTGACAGCTGTGTTTATTGAAAAATGTTATAGTGAATGGGCTAAGATGATTGTGTTTGGGGCACTTTCCAAGGAATTATTCTAAAAATAGGATGACAAGATATTGAAGTTGAACTTGTCTGAACTGACCTTGCATATAAACAACATGTGGCTAAATACATTTAGGGAGGACAATCAGGTACATTTACTGTATAATGGAAATTAATCCAAAACATACTTTAAAACGATTTTACTTCATTATACTTGTTTTTTTACATTGAAGTTGTGACTGACATGCAATTATACTTTAAAGCTAAATTTATATTAAACAATTACATTTCTTAAACCTTTATCCAAATGGAATAAAATCAATTTTTCTCTAGCCTTTTCACCATCAATTTCATTTTCCCACTGTTCCACACTATTTTGATTCAATCTATTACATTTGTCAATAATATTGACATATACACTGTAGATAGAGTACATTAGGTGTGGATGCATTAACCATGGCTTTATATGACTGAACTAGGACATAAAGGTTGTTGTTATAACTTTTGCTCATCCTGCAGACACCCAAATCATCATGAATATCATTTTTGTGTATGTAAATGTAGTTTTCTTTGTGCATTTTATATGCTTGGTTTTTCTGTTTTATATTTGGTGTATTTTTGTTTGTTTTTATTGTAATATATACTTGATAATAAATAGATAAATGATTGAATTAAAAAAAAATTCTGTTCATTATTTTGATTTTTATGGTAATTTTGTCATGGCCTTGCTGTATAGCACAAACATATACATGTGTGTATGCATACAGCCAGTGTAGGAAACTTGATACATCATGGCATAACAGCACTATAAAGGAAATGTCATGAGAAAGCATGACAACATCATAGCATGACAGTGAGTCTTTAACCCTTTGGAGACGATTTGATTTCACTATAACACACATTTTCCAAGACCCCAACATGAGTTAACTTGTATTTAGTCGCCAATGGGTTGATTTCTCCCGGGAAGCAATGGAGTGTGGGTGTGTCTGTAGGCTGGATAAAAGGAGTCAAGCTATTTAATGATTGTGCTATACATTTTCAGTCAGGAAGGAAAGATGAGGAAAGATACCTTTCTATGAGATGCGGGATACATACACACTCCATCGAAAGCTTCAAAGCCACACTCTAGGCATAAAGCACACACACAGCACACTGTAAGTTGGCGATACACTGTATGTTGATTCAGTTCTGCCCTATCGACTTAAAGTTCAGAAAGGTTGAGAAAGGATGCATTTGTTATAACCACGCGAGGTTAGAGTCTTACAAATAAAGGTCAACTCCTTAGGTCTGTCTTGAGTTTGATGTACAGCCATTTTATTGATTAATTCATTGACTGATAGATTAGTTGATTGATAGATAAGTAGATAGATAGATACAATGTAGATGTAGATAGATAGATAGATAGATAGATACGTACATACATACATACATACATACATAGATACATAAATAGATAGATAGATAGATAGATACTGATAGATAGATAGATAGATAGATACAGATAGATTGACTTCATTGATTGGTTGATAGATACATGGATTGCATGAGTAATTTACTGTTTGATTGATGGATTGATGAATTTATTGATTGGTTAACACATGGATATATTAATAAATAACTGTTCAACTAATTTACTTTATTGGTAGATAGATACATAAATTGACTGAGTATACAGACTGAATGATTGATACTGTTTGATTTTAAAATAATTCTTTAATTCGCTGGTTGGTTGGGTGACACATTAACTGATAATTAATAATAATTAATTAAGAATTGATAATAATTAAAAATAACTGAATAATTAATCAACTGATGGATAGACTGATTGAGTCAGTGGGTTACTTATAAAATGAGATCACTGTCTTAACAAGGGGTTACATTTTTCTCAAATTAAGAGTAGCCTGGTGGTGTTCTGGCATATAACTACTTAACTAATTAACTAAATAAAAGATAGGACAAAACTGATACACACAAGAGGCTACCATGCAGGCCTCACCCAGGTGGAGCTGGGAGTGGTAAGGGGTGGTGCTAGGCTTAATTTCATAATGTTTTAAATGTATTATTGTTTAATGCATATACATTGTACATACAGCACCTTGAGCACTGTTTTTAGTGGATATGTGTGCAATAAAAATAGACAATATTATTAGAACAAATGGTTTGGTTATTTTTATTGAACAAAAAATCTATTTTGATTGAAAGTACTATTACCAAAAATTTGAACAAATATATATTTTTCCCGTAAAGGAACTTGAAATAATCTCAGAAATACCTGTAACATTAATACTATATATCCTGTTGAAACCTTCTGCACTGAATTTACAGATTTGAGGAAAAATGTCATATAGAAATCAGCAAAATATAAACCAGAATAATTAATTTGCTGTCAGTCTCATAACATTAGTCTTCTGTGAAACACTGAGTATCTACCACACCCATTTTCAAGAAATGTAGCGTATAGAAAATGAAGCTGCACAATGGCCCAGATAATGAGATCCCACTATTACATTTTATCATGACACTTTAATCCTTTGCTCATAAAAATGTGTGATGGAAAACAGAAAACATCTTTAGCAAGGTCTGGTTATTAATGAAACATCACAAATCCAAGAAAAAGAAAATAAGTCAAATGAGGGCCAAAAGCTGTCTTTCAAATTTCATGCTACAAGAACAATTCATAACACTATTTTACTGCCTTTTGTTAGAAGGGATGGACCGTACACATAAGTGAAACCATAAAAACCCACATGTACATACATGTATAGCTGTCAAAAGTTTGTGCTCTAGGATGTATATTTGTCAATTCAAACAGTAGGTCAGTCATCAAGTTTTGCCAATTTTTTAAATGGGGCTTCCACAATATTAAATAGTGTCTTTATTTGCCAGACATCAACAAGTGTCTGCAGGGGAGAGTGCAAGCGTAAATAGAACAAACATCTTGATATTTTTGGATGACGTACACGGATTGACCCAGCCCACCCACCTGACACAGAGATCCCATGTGCTTATGGCTACCGCTATAAATAGGACATTATATCATAACCATAGCTGCAGTGTGACCGACTTATTAACAGTCGCTACAATTTGAGTGGGTAGCTACTAGCTTGGCTCTATAATGGTTACGAGCCTAGGGCTTTGTTGATGCGATGCGTGGGTGGGTGGGGCACTTTGGGCACCTCACGGTTATTCGCCGCTTCCATCTTGTACTTGATATTGACCTTTGATAAAGACGCAAAACACAATGAACACGGGAAAAAATGTAAACAACATGTCCCTTCCCACACACGTTAGTACAACATCCTGATCGACAAAGTGAAGTGAGTGGGAGCTGCTTTATATTTCTCGAGATTTTGTAGAAATTGGAGATGACGTTAAAACAACATGTTTATTTGTTTATCAGTCCGTTACATCACATTAATGACAGGGTGCATTACGATGACATCAAAGTTGACCTATTTTCAAGTTCACATGGTCTGTGTGATGTCACACACAAATACTCTTAGCTTTACAAATCTTGTAAGAATCTTGTAAGATCTTTTTGTCCCTGGGCCATGACAAATCCTTAGGATTGGACTGACCTCGAGTTTAAGCAAAGTCAAATTAAGGTTTCACTGATAAAATGGAACACATTTCAAATCCCGACATGTTGTTGTATTGTAGTAGTCTGTATACATTCTACACAGAATGTATTAGTTCGCGTTT
>JZLH01S0031506.1:2465-14190 GCA_001188425.1 Eucidaris tribuloides
CCTGTGTACAGATCTTCTTCATACTGTTACATAGGACATTTCCCCCTGTGTTTTGGGTTTTTAATCAAGTATTAATGAGGAATTAATGTGGCACCATGGGGTTTAGAGTGTGGTGCATCATTTCTGTAATGATATAAACAGCTTTTGTGTGACATAAACACTGGTAACCCATACACACACTTAAAGTGTACCAATACCCTGGATAATTTGTTTGCTACATGTGCAGAATATATTTGTGTCATGCACTCTGCAAAGTATTAGCACTTGTGATCACTCTGATTTTTGTTTATTGGGAGTTTGAATGTAAATTTCAAACAGTAAGTAAAAACAACATGGTGATAAAACGACTTGTTATAGACTAGTCAATCAACTGATTCTATCAATCGATCGATCGCACTATCTGTAATTTTTCCGTGTACGTCTTAATCATCAACACAAACACACACAGTGTATCGACCTGCAATATCAATACTGAACTTTGATATTTAAGCAAAAATCTATGCGTATAGCCAGAACGTGCATGCATACAAATCGGTGCTTATGAAGCAGAACGTAAATGTGCAGAGGACAAGTGCCGGAATATTGTATACATTATGATCTTATTTTTCAAAATATGGATGGATTACTTCACGGGCTGACAAAACTGAATTGCGGTAATTTGTAGTGTATTCTAATTGCACACAAATTTGATTTCTAGGGTATTGGTACACTTTAAAAAGCGATATTGCATTATTTCTAATCCATTACTGTAATCACAATTATGAAGATAGATTTTCTATTAAGATTGTCCAGTTTGCTCACAAAATTCAGACAAAAGTTGGCCATGAATGTTAAGGGATAAAGTGATGTATTGATTGAGGGCTTCACAAACTGGAGAGTGCAGACATCTGTTGTTACATATCTCATTAAAAATAAGTGCCGTCTAACACAGGCGTAACAACAAAATTTCATCATAATCGTTACGTCTGTGCCATCTGAGTGTAGCGCCACCTATAGGCAAGGGTGTGATAAAAAACTCCCAAGAGTATACGCTACATCATTAGTTCTGAATGGTGAGTGGTGTGTGACACATTAATAAAATTCCTTCTGTTGACCCTCAATTATTTTCTCAAATATATTTGAACAGCTTTATGCTTCAATGAAATTTCACATTCATCAAAACTTGGGTTTAGAAAGTCAGTAGATGGTCAGTTAGCAGTTGGTTACAGGTAAATGACATGATTGGGGGTAGTCCTCAACTTGGGCTGATACTACTCTAGAATCAAGTAAACTATGCAAGGATTCTCCTGTGAAAATCTTGTAGTCAAACATTGACTCATTTTAAAATAAACAATGTCAATATCACGCGTACCACGGAAACCTGCTGTGTGGCTCTCTATGGGGCTTATTTTTATCGTCCCCGGATAAAATTAAGATACTCCTATGTTTCTGCCTGATTCTCCTTAAGTAAACAAATTACATGTACAGACAAGTCCTCCCAGGTGGGTGATCCACTCCTGCTACTGTATAGTTGGTATATATTTCAACTCATTTGGTTCTTGAGGCATTTTCAAGTGTTCCCAATCATGTCACTAACCTTTAACCAGTTACTTCCTAGATTCTGTAACTCCCATAGCGTTAGCACATGGTATATCCGGTTCTTGTAGCCAATGGGGTAACTAGGCTACATCATTAGTTCTGAAAGGTGAATGGTGCGTGGCACATTAATAAAATTCCTTCTGCTGACCTCAATTATTTTCTCAAATATATTTTGACTGCCTTAAGCTTCGATGAAAACCTCACATTCATCACAACTTATGTCCAAAAGGTCATCAGTTGGATGTGTCTGCATTTTTGTGGGGTTTTTTAAGTGATCGCCTGCCAATATTTTAGTAAACTTGAGAATAAAATATTTGTAGATTTTTCAAGTAGCAGGAAAGAGTTGATAACCTCATAGACTACAATCTTTCTCTATGTATATCTGACAGACAGCAGACAAAAAAAAACTGTTCAAGTGCAAAAATTGTTTGCCATCAACCACCACTTTTGTCTCGCCTGAACGAAGTTCGGCAGACACCTAGTAATCAATTTTCCTGTTAGTTTGTTGGTCTGTTACAAAAATGTTAAAGTTTTTGTTTAACTTGTTCTCATTTCTCTATTTCTGCATCAATTGTGTTCACACTTGGTACAAATAATACCACATGTGTGTTGATGAGCATGATGAGGTCAAAGGTCATGATCTAGGGGTCAAAAGGTCAAATGTTATGAGGCCATGTGCATCATTTTCTTAAAGTTTTTTTTAACTTTTGCTTATTTCTTTTTTGGTGCATCAATTTGTTCAAACTTGAAACAAATGATCAGTGAGTAATACCAAACGTTTGTTGATGAAGATGGTGAGGTCAAAGGTTATCTAGGGATCAAAAGGTAACTTTTGCTCATTTCTTTATTTCTGCATCAATTGTTTTCAAACTTTCTGGGGGTCAAAAGTTAACTTTTCCTCATTTCTTTTTTTGTGCATCAATTGTGTTCAAACTTGGAACAAATGATCAGTGGGTAATACCACATGTTTGTTACTAAGAATGGAGAGGTCATAGGTCATCTAGGGGTCAAAAGGTTGAATGATGTATTTCTGCATTAATTTTGTTCAAACTTGGAACAAACAATCAGTGGGTAATACATACATGTTTAGTTGATGAGGATGGAGAGGTCAGAGGTCATCTAGAGGCAAAAGGTCATACTGCATGGTTATTGATCGCAAAATCAGGGAGACTATGGTTTTGTGACACTTGTCTTTGCATATATCATCATGATATCTGAAATTAAGTAATCCAAGCCAACTAATTGCTTAGAGATTACATTTATTGATGTTATTCACTGATTTTTGCATTATTATCTAATGAAATGGGCGTGGTATTATGGATGCCAAGATGTGGTTCTTTCAGACTTTTTTCATCAAGTGATTTTTTATTGTTTCAATATGGTTTCGCGTTGTTGAAAAATATTAGAATGGTGATTAAATGTGAAAAGGGAATGAGTATTGTACAACATATTAATTTTTCGTTATCCTTTCAAGTTCACACTTTATATATTAAAGTTCAGTCCAATATTATCAGAAATGTCCCACAATTTGTGCCATGTCTGCAAGGCATAGCACCGAATTAACTAGTCCAAGTGCAGGCCTGTTGCATATGACTTGAATATCACTGGCCTATATGTCGTTATAACGAGTATACATGATCTATTTCTTTAGTTAATTGCTAGACAAACATCCCCAATTTCTACTGCATCTCCAATGTATCTTTTTTATAAAACCACAAAATATAAGTTTACATGCGAATTATAATTTAAATGAAATTAATTATCTCATTAATAGTTCTCAGTTCATACAAAGGGATATGCACAGTGGGATTAAAGGTAGTTGTTCTGGTTTGATGACCTACAATTTAACATGTTGGAAGTACGTATGATATTTAGAGCTGGGGTCTAATGAAATGTGTATTAAAAAATATGATCATTATTACGGTTAACTTGTGTGAAATAATTGGTACTGGAAGGAATATCACCAGGACCATTTGACAAGTGCAAAGCTACAAAGTCAATTTTGGTTGGCGTATCGAGTGTCATTGATTTGGATATTGAGTTACTGTCTATTTCGACCCTTGCCCTTCATGAATATTCATAAAGTATGATACTAGGAAGTGAAATTACTTTCAAATTCAAATGAGCATCACATGCATTCTTGCAACACGTCAAATATTTTAAGCACTGGTTTTCATGCATTTAAAATTCATTATTATTATACACCCTGTAGGCACGACAGCAGAATTATTCATTTCAATAGTATCCACATGGACTTTTTCGTTCTGAACGATCACAAGATGCTGCGAGAGAATGATCTCAAAGTTCTACCTCGTCAGATCCATTTGGAAGATCTCATCATCGGAATGATAGGAATAATTCAGGTATCATTCCTTATAGACCAATACAATACCAATCCTGAAATAATACTGCTAAACTGCGGAGGCGCTGTGGCTGAGTGGGAAAGGCCGTGGCTTCCCGACATCGAGACCCCGGTTCGAAACCTGCCACGGCCGGCGTTTGTGTCCTTCGGTAAGACACTTTATCCGCATTACCTCTCTCCACCCAGGAGTATAAATGGGTACCTGAGAGAATTGAGAAAGCTATTTGTGAATGAATTAGCGAGTGCCTTGCAGGCTGCCGGTGCTAAGGAATACTCCCCAGGGAGTGGAGGTGGCGCCCATGTGCACAGGTGCAGGCTTGACATGGGTCCAATGATCAGGGGGTAATGTGTGACGTCGTGTGAGCATTGTTCTACAGTGGTACAAGACGATAAACAACTCACCTTTACCTTTACCTTTACTCAGTTAAGTGAGCCCAACATGCAGGCTATATATCAGGGGGGGTTTTTGTTTTAGTGTTATTGCCTTTTTCCATTTTTTAATGATAACTGATCTTCAAAAATCTTAACCCGTTGAAGACAAGAGACGTTACAAGGTCTATAGAAAGGCATGTTAATGTAAAATCAAACCGTCTTCAAACGGTTATTGGGGGCCGGTTTCAGAAAGGAGGACGCCCTGAATCGACTGTGAGATGGTGAGATGGTGAGATGGTGTGGGAGTGATTGCTGCAAGAGAGGGGTAAATCTGGCCACTCCCGTTATCGGGGACAAACCTAGATTAACTCTAGCAGTGCCAATGGTGCAAATATGCACCACACAATACACATAATGTCAATAGAGCTGTAATTTCTCTGGCATTTTAAAGAGAATACACAGTAGTGGTTGATGATGGAAAAATCTTTCATCAAAATTTCACATTTCATTGGATTCCCGTTGAGAGTATATTACATTTGCTTTATGATGTGGGACTAATTCACTTTATATACGATAAAAAGTTGAGGGATTGGCAGTTTGAACAGGTTTAACCAGTCCCACATATTGATTTCTGTGTTAGTACTTTGTCAGCAGTGGGGATTTGTGTAGCTTATTTGTCAAAAACGAAGTGTTCTGTCGTTTTCAACTACTCTCTCCTGTACTATAGAAATAGTGACATTTTCAGAATACCAACTGTTCACAGAAGGTTTGAAAGCAGCTGATATTAAAATGATGTTGTTCTGCAAGTACTCGACCAGTACTGTGTATTCTCTTTAAGGGCTAAAGCGATGATCTGTTGTGTGTTTCGGGAAGTTTGCGAAAGTGATCCTCTATCCATTCTTTTACTCTTAACATACCAAAGTCAAAAATATGCACCACACAATCCATACAATGTCCATAGAGCTGTAATTTCAGTGGCATGTTAAGAGTTGATATGGAAATCCACTGTGCTCCAAGAGTTCATTTGCAAGCTTTCAATGAAGAGATGAAGCGGGTAATCGACGACGAGCTACTTCTTCCTCCCCCCGCCCCCAGCCATGATGGACGCAATCCGGATGAAGATGTTGATGGTATCCATGTAGATGTGCATTGCACTGGAAGAGGGGAAGAGAGAAAGAGAGAAATAAACACATATGAAATTGTGAAAAATTAACCTTCTCAGTACCAATGCGACAAAATTCCATAGATTTGGCATGTGGATGGTGTCAGCCTACTAAGTAATTGGCCCATAGGTAATTGTGTTAATTCAACCTACTTTGGCCCTGTTTTAGGGAAAACTTTTAGAATACCCTGCACCTTATTACTTTGACAAGTTAAAGGTAAATGACATGACTGGGGTAGTCCTCAACTTGGGCTGAAACTACTATAGAATCAAGTAAACTATGCAAGGATTCTCCTGTGAAAATCTTGTAGTCAAACGGTGACTCATTCTAAAATAACTAATGTCAACATCCCTCGTGGCAGGCAAACCTGCAGTGTGGTTCTCTACGGGTCTTATTTTTATCGTGCCCCGATAAAATTAAAATACTAGTATGTTCATGCTTGATTCTCCTTAAGTACACAAATTAGAGACAAATCCTTCCAGCTGGGAGATCTACTCCAGCTGATGTACAGTTGGTATATATTTCAACTCATTTGGTTCTTGACGCATTTTCAAGTGTTTCCAATCATGTCACTAACCTTTAAGCATCAATTATTTATGATAAATTGTTTCTGGTATAGGAATCCGAGGAATTTGGCAAGCTCCTTATAAAATTCTAAACTGAGTTGACACGGATAGATGTGCTACAACTATCTTGATCTTATGTAATTTAAGTATGTACACACATAGATACTCTACAAAATGAAAAGAATGTTTTATTTTGTGCACCAACCAAATTTGGGGGGGGGATGCTCTTAATTATTATTATCATGATGTATTCATTTAAACTCACATCATCGTTATTTGTCTAAATTCTCTAAGTGATCCATTCCTTTGATTTCACCACTTTTATTCAGAAAATGTCATGATCAGACTGAAACTGCCCTCTAACACTGAACATTTTACAGTCACTTACTTGTTAATGGGGTCAAAAGGTCGCTGACTGTGGATGGGATGGGCTTCAGCCCTCTTCATGATCATTTGCGTATCGTACAGTAGGAAGCCACCAAACAGGACGAGACCCCCGTACATGCTGACC
Source organism: Eucidaris tribuloides (assembly GCA_001188425.1). Classification (NCBI taxonomy): domain Eukaryota; kingdom Metazoa; phylum Echinodermata; class Echinoidea; order Cidaroida; family Cidaridae; genus Eucidaris; species Eucidaris tribuloides. The sequence continues at coordinate 9,018 of JZLH01S0031506.1, forward strand.
GCGTACAGCCCCGACCCAAGGGCTGAGGCAGGGGACAAGAACATGCTACCTACGATGGGGAGATAATAAAATACAGAGATGATTTCATGTTACATCACTAGAGTGAACACCATTTTGTTGTTTTTAACCCGTTTGAAGACAATTGGATTTCAGTATATATAACATGACCCTCATTCAGATAGACCAACTACGCCGGCTCTGAAACGCCTCTGCTATCCTTCCCATTTCTGTTTGAATGGTGCAAGGCAGCAAAAGGAGTACTAAGTGAACCAGCTCTTGTACACCTCTGGGAGTGTCTCAGAGACGGCAAAAGGAGTACCTGCTTCTTGAGCAGCGATACACTGTAGGTCAGAGTTGAAATTTGGTGTGTCCTTGGGACACAGATCACAGATGCCCCCACTTAACCCGTTGGCTACGGGAACCGGATGTGCCCCGTGTTAACTCTATGGGATTTTCAGAATCTCGGAGGCAACGGGTTAACATGATCAGTAAGCATTTCTTATTGAGAAGTGACCTTTGATCTTTGACCTGCAGATTTTATATTCAAACTTGACATGCATTTTAGTGTCATCAACCTACACACCAAATATTATCCAAATCTATCTATTGTTAAGTTATTGTGTGGAAACCATTTGCATATATAATGAGCTGTGTCCTTTGACCTGTGTACTCTAAATTCAAACTTGACCTGTATTTTACTGTCATCTACCTATGTGCCAAAAAGTTTTGAATTCTTTCAAAAATTTATTAAGTTATGGAAACCAATTCGTAAATAATATGAACTGTGACTTTTGACCTTTGACCTGCAGACTCCAAATTCGAACTTGACCTGTATTTTAGTGTAATCTACCAGCATATGCAAATTTTTAAATTCTGTCAAATATCTATTAAGTTCTCATCCGGAAACCAATTTGGATATATAATGAGCTTTGAGCTTTGACCTACGGACTCTGAATTTCAACTTGACCTGTATATTACAGTGTGATCTACATGTACCTACACACCAAAAATATTAAAGATATGTCAAAAATTTTGTAAGTTATCGTGCGGAAACCAAGTAGGGGGACGGACAGACGGATGGATGGAAGGATGGACAGATGGACGGATGGATGGAAAAATGCAACGCTTAATGCATCCTGGAGACTTTGTCTGCAGGGGCATAAAAACATTACACTCATGAATTTCACTGAAATACAGTTTCCTAGCAACGAGTTCAACATACACATTCATGTTACAGCTAATGTACCAGGAATATTAGCACATTCATTTACCGGTAATGAGCCCTAAGATACATGAGCATGACTCAAGAAAAACAATCCTGAACACAATCTATTTTTAGTCATTTTTTCCAATTATACAATCACCGGGGGGAAAAAAAACGAAGGATAAAAATACAATAAATCCATCCATCTGACCATTGAAATGTACACAGACAAATACAACATACATACACTAATGGACAAGATTAATGCGGCTTTTAGCCATTAGACATGATTACATAGTCCACCTGAACCAATAAAACATCTTCTTTTGAAGTTACATGAATGCACGACACATCAGCATGGCAGACTCTCACATTCACAACTACTCATATACTTGATCAATATTTTTATTTAACATACACCCTGTAGGAAGGAAAAATGCAGTTATACACTTTGATGGTGATTTTCTTTTCCTAAAATGAAAATATAAAGAAAACAAACAACCAAACAAAAAGCCTTTTACTTTTGAAGTCTTATCAAATCCTCTTAAAGGCGAAGTTCATCTTGAGGTTCAGTTGGTTTTTAATAAAAGCAGAAAAATGAGAAAAAACTATTAAAGAAGTTTTGACAAAAATCCATCAAAGAATAACAGAGATATGTAATTTTAAACTTTTAAATTTGTGACGTCACATGCGAGCAGCTCCCCATATGTCATACCTGGTTAATATACCTTGTTGTGGGCATAAAGTTATACAATAACTTATTTGCCCCTCTGCAACTCCCAAATCTTGGGTGTCATCAGATTACAAACATCATTGGGCTGAGAGCATGGGCATATAAATTCCATAAAAGTAACGTTTTTCAGAAATTTTAAAATGATTTTACCTGTGCATTCAAAATATTATCAGAATCTGAAACATTATTTCATACAGGCTTCAATGAAAAAAACCAACATTCAATTATCATGAAAAATAAAAAAAATGGCAATTTATTGAATTTATGTTACATGACATATGGGGAGCTGCTTGCATGTGATGTCACAAAATTAAAACTTTGAAATTTCATAACTCTGTTATTCTTTGGTGGATTTTTGCCAAATTTTCATTAATATGTTTCTCTCATATTTTTTAGCTCATCCGGCCCGAAGGGCCCGATGAGCTTATGCCATGGCGTGGCGTCCGGCGTCCGTCCATTCTTCCGTCCCGGTATCCGGTCCACAGTTTAGAAAAATGTGTCTTGTACAATTTACTCAACCGATTTTGATTCTGATTGTATTCATAGACTACTAGGGCTAGGTGGGGGATTAAAACTTCTACACAGAATCGTGAAATTCAAATATATATAGGTTAATTTATGGGCAATTTATTCGAAATCACTAAAAAATGTTTCTTCGCCTTGCATTTCTCAACGCCGATAACCTTTGAGTGTCGTGATATGCTGTGATTTGCTAGGGCCTGAAGTAGGCCACATTAACTTCGTGTTGCACCAGATTTTGAAATTATACTCATTAATTTTAATTATGGTAAGTAATTTATGCCAAATTTATTCGACAAAATAACAAAATTGCTTCTACCCACATTGTGCTTGAGCCGAGTTTCATTCCTGTATTGTTTGATCGTGATAGGGCGTAGGTGGGCTTCAAGACTTCTACAACAAAATTTTGAAATTAAATCACTTATTCTTTATTAATTTAATTCCAAATCGCAAAATAAATTCAAAAAAAATGCTTCTTACTCATCATTTCTCAACAATTTTGATTTATTCTGCATTTATCTGGTAAAGATAAGCTGGTACACCAACTTGGCTCGCCAGAAATTTCGACTGTTGCCCTCTGTAATTAATTATGGTAATTTATGCAGATATTATGTCCAAAAATTAAACAGAATTGCCTTCTCCCTCATTTCTTCAGAACCCAATTTTTCATTGCTGATTTTTTTAATATCTAAACACACGATAGGGCTAGGTGGGGGCTTCAAAACTTGTACATCAAATTTCAAATTCATTAACAAAAAAAAAAAAAAAAAAAAAAAGAGAGTTATGCTAAATTTATGAATCAAAATCACAAATAAAATCCAAAATGTTTTCAGAAAGTATGCTTCTTCAATTAGGTATGTATTCATTATTGATAAAGTAAATGCCTTCTTCCTCCATCATTCTGATAGTTTGCATTGATTGACTGATATTCCAACAACAAAAATCCAGTATGGAGCCCAGAAGGGATCCGCGGCTGCAATCACTATACTAATTGCATGTAGTTATTATTATTTTTTATTTTATTATTATTTTTTTTTTCATGTCCCTTCCGGGGCATGACACTAATATTTTTCTCACTCTAATTTTTTTATATTCACGTTCCTTCCGGGACATCAAATTTTAATTTTTTGACCAGTATAAAATTGCACCACATGAAATTTCGGATATATGATGTTGCGAGATGCCGGATGAGCGCTACGTCATTGGCGTTTTCTAGTTGCTTTTATTAAAACCAACTTGACGTCAGGGTGAACCTTGCCTTTAACACTTTGTGCACTGACAGTGTACTGGCTCACCCACGTATACCTCAGTGAGGTACTGGGTGGGGCTCACTGGTTCACAAAGAACATGTCAATCATTTTCCATTTTCTTACCTCATAATTCCAACTCATAGCAATTTATTTCAATTAAATTCATTTTCCTCAGAAAAAAAACAACAACACTTCCCTGGAGTGATACTGATAAGACCTTGTATCTCAATTTTTGGTGTCACACGTAACGAAAAACAAGGATTTTACAGAATCTTGTAGCTAGGATGTCAGATTTTGTTTTGACAAAATCTGATATTTAAGATCTCAAAAAATAGAGCCACTGTTTCAAGGAAAACGATGGCTGTACCATTTGCTAAGCACTGTGTTATTACCCCATGTAGGATTACGGTAAATGTTAAAAATCACACATAATGCAACATATTGCATGTATATTTAATAAAGGTGGTGAATATCATTTGCACCCCTCTCGCATGACAGCAAAAATCTCTCGTGTCCTTCAGCTACATATGAAGGTTGTCTGTGAAATCTGAAGCTCCGTAATTACCTGGAATTTAAAAAATGCCACCAAAACCAACCTCAGCTTGGTGTGTTTTCTATACTAGTGGTTATCTCTATGAGACAATAATTCAAATCAGAGGCTGATAGTCATTATAATTCCACTAAAACTGAGTTTCTAGCTCCTATAATACTTTGATAAGTTTCTTAGATGGCATGTTCTCTAATATACATGTACCAGTACATTTACATGTCGCCTTGACTTTAAAACAACAACAACAAATGAAGAGCTTAGTTCCAAAAGGCGCTAAATCCATTTTCACCAAAATATGAGTTACTAACATCCACGCAATTGATGCCTACTTATCTTGTGTCAGTCCAAAATTGGAAGTCAAATTCCACTAGCAAGTACGAAATATCTGGGGTTACAGTTTATTTTCCATAGACGCGTGTACAAACTCAGATAAGAATTGCATTTTTCTCGGAAGTTACTAAAGTGGATTCAGCACCTTTTGGAACTACAGTGTACGCTCTTCAAATATAAATCCAAGGGGAAACAGCCAAGAATGAGCAACATCCTTACAGTACGGCCGACTTGCGACATAATGTAATTTAACGTACAAGAGATGAGAATATGTAAAAATAATGAACCCAAAATATACATGAACAAACTAATTTCCTTTGTGTAGACTACAAACAACTAAGTAACAAACACATGTATGGGCCCTACAACGCTTTCTTTCATCCAGTTAAAGAAATTAAGTAGACAAACTACAGTTCCTCTCTAACAAAAACCCTTTGAATTTAACCTTAAATGCATTAGAAGTATTTACGTTGACGTCACTGTATTGAAATGCGTCACCGTATAGACCACGTCACTGTATTGACTTTGAATGTTTTTTGCTCGAAATGAAGGAACATTGAACCAAAAAAATGTTTCAAAATAGATTT
>JZLH01S0031522.1:12512-33259 GCA_001188425.1 Eucidaris tribuloides
TCCAAAAATTTTCCTGTCACTCCTGCCTCCGAAAAATCGCTCAGCGACGACCAAAACCATTTTTCGCCCACCAATTTTTTTTACCTGCCAAATTAGTCGGCAAACCACAATCACAGACTTATGCACACATGTAAATTCGTGGGGGAACATTTGATATTGTTTCCCCCACCTTCAAAGTCGTCGGGGGGGGGGGGGCAGGGGGGCATGGATTGCACCCCTGTGGTGAACAGTGTTGTGTAAATTTTGCACAACCTTGGCTTATTATAAGGTTTTTTTTTTATTAACATTTAACATGCTACGAAGGGTACACTGACGATATCAGTTTCAAAGTGAAACCTGATTCCCGGGCCTGATTCAACCAGATATAATGAACGTAAAAAAAATATTGAAATGGAACATTGTTTGCGGATTCCTGTTTATATTACCTTAATCACCAAAGTTTGTTACAACACTTTCAGTGAAATTGGATTAAATGCAATAAGAAATAAATATCTTATCTAACAATATGCAACAATTTCTTGTCTTCGAAAAATTTTGATTTACCTTTATTTTTATCTCTTCTTTTCGATCTACTGAAAATATGTCCGTTAGCAAGCACAATACAAAACCGTATTTCATGTTTTATTGACAGTTTTGTTAGAGGTAATACGTGTATCTTTGGCAAGTTATTTCCTTCATTTATGACGTATGGTGATTGTTAAAATAATTGATTACAACAATGAACACGAAATATATTCAATGTAAAATCTCTACCTCATAATATTTGTAGGTGTCTTTCTCTTTTGATTCCTTTTCTAGTTCAGCTTCTTTCTTCAAATTTCTGGTCGACGTCGTCTGCTTGACATTCTTTCTCGGTTTCAGACGCGCGTTGGCGTGCTTCACTCCCGTCTTGGGTCGAGGTTTCCGAAGCTGTGTACAGGAAATCAAACAGAACACACAAGTTAAATCATATTTCATGATATTTCAGGGATTTTAATCACCCGCTTATTTCTGTTGTGACTTTAGATTTTTCATAGTGGAAACAAATACCGCAAAATCTAGTTTTAAAAAAGCAGAGAAACAAAACGTAAACACATACACAAAGATATGCATTAATAGAAATATTAAGTAAATTTGCATATTGCATTTCCAGTTATAGCACGATAATATGAGCATCATAAACAAATGTCAGGTGGATACAAAATAAAACGTACAACCACCAAGTAGGAAACCGAAAATATAGATAAGATAATTTTGAAAGAATACGCAAGGAGATTTGAGACCCTGTACTTATTTATGAAGTTTGAATTATTATAGTACACACTTTCCCACGCATACATACACACACACAGACACACAGACACACAGACAGACAGACAGACACAGACACACAGACACACAGACCACAGACACACAGACACACAAACTCACACACACATACACACAAAACACATACACATTACACATGCGGTACAAGCAATCACGGTACACACGCGTATACACACACACGCACAGTCGCACACATACATAAAAAACACCAACACCAGCAAAATACACACGTATACGGTACATACACTCAGCACACATAAAGGTACTTAAAATGTAACAACTTTGATACTTACTTTGAAGAATTTATATTGCAGGCCAAAGAAATGGGCAAACCGTGATGATGGACAGAAAAAATACTGAAATTTGATACAGTCATTTTAATACATATTCATTTTGAAGGATGTTCTGCGGTCTTGAAGCTAGTTCTTGGTTATCAACTATAAATATAACCAAATATATTCCTTATAACTTATATTGCTTCCAGTAATTGAAATAGTTTAAAATTACCTTTACAAAGAAACAATCAGCACACGTAAATAATTATGTCACAAGCGTGCATGTCATATGGGTTTCGAACATCACCGGCCGAAGACCGTATAGTATATAATTAATTCGTCAGGTAATTTAGTTGATCTAGGTGTAATTCAGCTAATAAAGTGGATAATAATCAATGACTCGTGTAATTGCAACGATGAATTACGCATGCATGATTTTATTGAAAGAATTTGCTGTAGATACAGAGACACAAGTCAGGCCCTGGAGCAATAAATATCCTGAATTAATTACGGCGCGTCAAATGAGACTCAAAATTTCGATTTACCATATCTCCATCATTAATGCAATCACGTATAGGCCTACTTTCAAAATTTGATGACAAGACTAATTCTACAAAATAAACAGACGTACATGTAACTAAAACACACCCTTTCCATATGCAACAACACCTTAAACAATAAATAATAAATAAAAATAAAAGCATTTCTGCGAAACCAATTTTATGATTTAGAACGATCTGGGAGAAAAGTGGTGATAATTAGTTGTCCCGAATCAATAACATTTCTATCATATAAATCCCACATCGACACTGTTAATTAGCTACAAATTTTCCTCAGACATAATTTTATCAAACGAAAGGCAGTCTATTTAAAGTCTGATATTCAAATGATTAGCCTGTGTAGAAGGGCTGAATTCTGTCTTTACCCCGCTCGTCTGATACACATCGTACCATCCACACAACACCACCACACACACACACCACCACAGCACACACACACACACACACACACACACACACACACAACAACCAAACACACACACACACACACACACACACACACGCACACACACACACTAAAAAACCCACACACACACACACACCACACACACCACAACATCACACACAGTCACACACACACACACCACAACACACACATCACCACACACACACACACACACACACACACACACACAGTCACACGACACACACACACACCACACCACACACCACACACACACACACACACACACACACAACACACACACACACACACACACACACACACACACACACACACACACACACACCATGCGTAATTATAGCGACATTTATAATTGAAGATGGGACCATATCATACACTTGAAGATAATGACCTATCCAAATAGATCAGTGACCAAGGTTCAGAATTAAGTGGACTTTACACCTGGTACGGTTGATACTACCAAAACTATCGAGGACACTTCCATATTGAGATAGAAAAAACAAGCCTTTTCATTCAAACCATCGTATTGAAAAGCACGTATATTGTTTTTGTTTGTTTTTGTTTTTGTTTTGTTTTGTTCAATTTTGTGGCCGTCAAGGTGGGATCATCTCAGAAAAGTCAAATGCAAAAAAGCGTTTAAAGTATACAGATAGACAGACCCATAATGGCTATAATGGCTACATAGGTTACGGAACTATCTTTCTTACCTTTTATACAACAAAAAACAAAATAACAAATTTGGGTTTTACTGTTATGCAAGCATCATGAATCCATAAACTATTTTCATTAAAATTGGAAACAACAAGATACGGTAGGGCCCGTGCATATATATATATTAAGATACACGGTATAATGTACATTAGCCTACGTTTTTGGATGAGTTTATAAACAAGTCCCATAATCCGTCATTTCACCACCTTTTATCCAAAGACAATACAAATTGTAAAAATGGTCTGTTGGATGACATTTTACCAAGTTCCGAGTCGAATCTGACACACTTCCGGGTCATATCTGTATCTGGGTGTGATATCTAGTCCGAACCAGTACATGTTCTCTAAATTTTAGGAGTGTGGATTGAAAAAGAGAAACATACCTTGCTTGTGCTTCCCATCTCAGGTGGACCGCTCTCTATCTTCTTAATGACTAGATCCTGTGTCTTTTTCTGTTCCTTCAACTCTGCGAGCTATATGGAGAGGAAGCAAACAAATCTCATGACACTTATTTTGGAGGAAGATACAGCGTGTCCCAGAAAAAAAATGTCCCTCTCGTAGACAAGAGAATAATTACCAAAATCTGGTTTTATACTCAATGAAATTTACATATTTAGAAAGCTCATTTTATTTTCTAACTTCTGTGAAAATTTCATTGGTCTCGCTTCATTGGTTTTGACTACACAGCCCATTATGTAACATCAGTGCTTTTCAGTCCATTCCAAGTTTGCAGTGCATGAACCTGAATGGTAATCAGGTGGAAGGATGTGCAGGAGAACAATAAAAGTTTACAAGCTGGACATTGAAGGACAAACTTTAAATGGAACACATCCTATGAAAGCAAACATGACCAGTGGAACTGAATTTTGAGTAGTTTTCATTTAAAAAAGTGAATGAAGTTGACTTTACTTATAATAACAACAAGAACACAGTCATTGACATGAAAGTGAAGCATGGAATAATGCATGGTATGTCTGTAGTGTGCATTTCTTATTAGTAAACTTGGAATGCGCCAGAAAGCACTGCTGTTACATAAGAGCCTGTATATTCAAAAGCAATGAAGCGAGACCTTTGAAATTTTCACAGGAACTACAAATTAAACGCGCTTTCTAAATATGAAAACTTCATTGAGTATAAAACTTGATTTTTGTAATTATTCTGTTGTGTACGAGAGGGACATTTTTTCTGGGACACGCTGTATTCCATGTAGTGAGGACATTGTTTTTCACATTATAATAAAACTGAAACGGTTCCATTGATTGATGCTTCGACATTATTTTCATATTAAACAACTTAACATCATACTTAAATTATTGATGAAAAAGACCAAATTATATGTTTTTCAATATCATCTTACATGTGTTTTGCGTTTGACACACTGATTAGTATAGAGTGTCATACATTTGAACAATAAAAATACAAAGACATCTCATATGCCCACAAGTGCAATGTGGACTAAAATTCTCAATTTTAAATTTATACAAGAGCAATAAAGAATAATGGAACTGCAAAAACAAATAAGACGGATTTTAATTGATTATCATACTATATATCCATACAACGTTGTATGAATCTTTAAAAAATGTATTGACATCTTAATTACCTCCTTTTCCAGGGCTTCAACCCGCTGTATCAGCTCGTAGTTTCGTCCACCGACCCTGTGTAATTCTTTCGTTTTCTCCGCCAGAGCGTCTTCGGCTGTTTTCTTCTCTTTGAGAAGATGAAGAAATTCCTTGTTGTTGGCTTTCATTTCCGCCTGTGGATCAGCCTCACCCTCCACGCCATTTTCAGTAACTTGATCGCCCATTTTGTTAGGCAATGTTCTTTATCGTGCGACGTCGATTACAAGAAACGATAGTTTGTCTTTCCCATACACCGGGTATAAGGGAAATAATAACTAAACACTTATGATTAAACGGTAGAAATCGAGTATGCTTCGTAAATTCGTTAAAGCTTTAGGGTGTGGCCCTGTTTTGCAGGCAAATAATCGAGAGAAATATTACCGGAATTGCCACTCCACGTGTTCACACCATCTCTGATTATACGATGAACAGAAAATCTGTTATGACAGAAATTCTACTTCAAAATCAATCGTCAGTCAAGGTAACTCCTGGATTCAAGTGTTCCTTAACAGAGTGCAGTTCGTAAAATGGACTGACATTGCCAGTAAACTTATGAATCATGAAACGGCGAAAATACTTAACAGCTTGGTAGTGTCTTCGTCGAACGAAAGAAATCGATCTTTTCTATGAATGGCACAATTACTCAGACAAAGTCCGGAATCTTCGTAACCATACCAAACAAAACTCTCAGGTGAGGAGTGGCGATGCAATATCGATCCACCTTTCAGAAAGCTATATACAACCTGTTCGCACGACAATGTGGCAGAATAATGTCCGTACGATTTGATGTTCGTCACTTCAAGTTTGTAACCATCGTATCGAGTTGAATATCCTCTCTGTCTTGTTAAACTGTAGTTCAAGTATAGACCACGTCCTATGTCCCTTGCACCCAAACTTCCGGATCTTGGCCTGTCAACACTTCAGTATAGGTATAATGTACACATCGCATGTGATTGGTAACGTATAAACCTTGTCCAGCGACCAGTTGCTATGGTATAAAACCAAAAGTACACACGCCAAATACGGGTTTGCGAATACTTCTCCGCGCTTGATTGGCCGCCAACAAGCAGGCAATAAAGGCTGATAATATGCGTGGCTGATCTAGATCCGTAAAGCAACAATAGATTGTCTTTCGACAATGCTGACTGCGTAAACGATGGATTTTCTCATTCTTTTGTTGAACTGAATCATGGGTCATGAGTAATGAAAACGTATCGTAGCATTACGAGTTATAATGTTATTTATGGTTATGTGAAAATAAGTGCTCCATTATAGCCAGAGTAAAAACAAAAGTAATTAAAAATGTATCGCAATGTGCATCTAGTGAAATGTACCATGACCTTTCCTAGGCTGCCGCTTTGTAGAAAGGGAGGCGCATGTAAGACAAAATACAACAATGAAAATATGAAAATACTACACAAACAAATGAAGAGAACATAGAAAAAACAAAGACACGGTAAAATATGAATAATAAAACGAAGGGATGAAAACTTAAAATACAAATTTTAATTTGTAATTTAAGTTGCATCCCTTCGTTTTCATCCCAAAGGAGTGAACGAAGTAAATGTACAAATTAATTCGAAAAAACACACAGATAATTATCTGTGTCAAAATCAACATACAACTTACTTTGTGACCTGCATGTCACAGTAACAGCCACAGTTTAATGATAAACTCTATTGAACTAGTTGTTAATATTATTTTATGTGCAATTGGTAGGCTCACGCAAACTTCCAATGAAGATTAAAGCTAATTTTGTTGAATGTTTAACATTTGGACATTTTACAATTGATCATTTCCTTTTGCTGTAAATAGTGTTCTAGTAACTAAACATTTCATTTTATTCATTATTTTAATTCACACCTTACATGGATTCATTTTGGCAATTTCTATTTGTACATTTAGCGTTATCAAGTCATTTATTTCATAATGTTTTAATAACTAAATTTTACCCAAATGAATAAACTAGGGACTTTCCATTTAATATGTCATGTACTTTATGCCACATGTTTGATTAGATATTTTGCACTTCAAGGCAGGGCGTCTCTTTTGTACGCCTAAAAAGTAACATTGTTGAAATACAACAAATAGAAGAAAACACTGTAGGCCTATATCTATCCTGTATAACAAACTCAAAGTATGTAAATTAAGTGTTGGTGAAATTATAATAGTGACGGTTAGACTTTGATTTGAATTATTGTTTCCTAGAGACAAAAGAGTCTGGCATACACATTAAATTACACTATTTTTTGCGCATTTTAAAAATTCTAGGTAATTATTATAATCTTCAGATTTTACAAACAAATAGCAAAACGGCATGAGTCATCCGCGCGGGGGGGGGGGGAGGGGGATGCAAATGAGATTCTTTTTGTATTAGGACGAAGGGTGAATAGGCCAACTTTCCGAATTGGGTAATAAGGAAGAAAATATGAACTTATATTGTGAACTTAATGTTGTACATTATAGAAACTTTCATTTAAAGATGGGAAATTAACCCGACTAAATTTAAAGACTAAGGTGTATTTTTAATGAAGCAACGTCGTGGACAGGTTGGTTGACCTTAGACGAAGTATAAATCTCACTGTAAATGATCAAATTTCATTTAACAATATATTCTTTTCATATATTTACATTGTAGTAGATTCAGTTGTTCATAATTTATCTTATACAGTATACATTCAACAGTTCATATTATTTATTCTAGAGAATATGCATGCTAGATGCCGTGTGGTTGCGACGTCGCATTGAGTGAAACCACTCAACACTTCACAGACGTACTAGTACGTCTGTGCAACACTTTGGAAAGAGCGCCATCTTGTGTTTGGAAACAAGACAGTCAACACGGCAGTGGGTTTTTGGTTTTCACCAGGGCTTTGTTTCACTGAAGTCGAGTGTGATTGTTTTGTAGGCTGAAACATATTTAAGCTACTCATAAATGAAGTTTATTTATATTACCAAAATATGTCCATTCGACATACACCCAATCCAAACACCCTGGGCCATCTTCTACAATAACTTTGCAGCCCTTTCTTTGCGCTTCTTTGTACTTGAAGTTGAAATCATGTAGTTTTTTTGTACTTGATGTATTTCAAAATGAAAGTATGTAACTTTGACTTTTGTCAGTTATCGAATGAGGCAGTCATTATGGTTTTATGTTTTATTTTGAAAGCTGAACGTAATCACATGACCATGTTGTTGTGAATAGTAATTGCTAGGCTTATGTTAACGAAAAAATAAAGTGTTAGAATATCAATCTATAATACATTATTTTAACTAGTATCTTATATCTGAAAATGAATTCTGATTTACACTTCAATTCACAAAGCAATCTGATAATCTACCCATTGCTTTTGAGTTTGCCAGTTGACCCGGGCCCACGTATTAATATCAGCTGTGGTAGTCATTAAAAGAACTAGCCATAGCGTGTATCTCTCTATGTAATAATAGTCATGTTTTTTATATTTACGCATATCTTTCGCTATGCTGTTCACAGAGGTATTTCCACTGCGTTAAATCCACGTTTCATCGATTTGTTCATTTTGTCAATATACACTCGGCAAAAAAAAAAGTTCTTGGACACTTACAAAAGTTAAAATATACCATATAAATGTTTTATTAAAAGGTACATTATTGGATATCAATATGACCAGACATTATTCCACTTCCAGTATGACATGAAGTTAACATGTGAGCAGTCATGCATGGCTGAAGGTCAGTAAAAAAAAATTGCAAGAAATTGAGCCTTCAAATGCTAATGATCAGGTCCATCTTGTAGGCATACATTCAACAATTTCAACAGGTGTTTATGATTTGAATGAAATGCTTAGAGATGCATCATGAGATGCATCATTTGGACATGCACTTTCAAGATGAAGCTGCGACGTCGATGTGCTGCACTCATTCAGAGCCAGGGAGGATAAACAAGATATTGAACTGTTTTTGATTAGTCAAGATACTGAAATTTGACCTTTTTTTTCATTGACTAATTTTTATTAAAAATTCCAGTGGAATAGTGATGTATTCAAGATGGGACATTTTCTTTTCTTTTCAAAGTGACATTTAACTTTAATTTTTGTCGTTCAATGGATCTTATGCCACATAAACTTTCACAACTGAAAGACTGACTGCTCCACTTCTTGCATTTTTTTTACTGACCTTGCTATTGTTTAATGCATGACTGTTCAGTACAGAGTGTAACAGGGCATTTGCACGGCGAAGCTATAGTGGAAGTGGAACTTGTCTGCATGGTCATATTGATATACAATAATGTACCTTTTAATAAAAATTTATATGGTATATTATTTTCAACTTTTATAAGTGTCCAAGAACTTTTTTTGCCGAGTGTACATAGTGTAACATTTCATAAATTGAACACAAATGTATCATACAAGAGACACTCAGACACATGGTTAGTTATGTCACTATCTTATTTTTAATTGGTTATGGTTACTGATGTGCAACTCACTTTTAGCAATCGAATTGCTGCTGACATTTCTAGTATTTCATTTTTCAAAAGTGCACTTCCGAGAGGTCAAAGTTCACAAAAATTCCCACGATCCGATATCGATACGATACATACACGTACATCAATCGATCACATATCCGGTGAATTTCGTCACAACAGACAAACATGCGAAAGATAACGTGAAATCATTACGTTTTTAGGGGGAAATAATAGCCCATTTTCGGTGCTAACCTGCTTGTAAGGGAATAATTTGGTAAGAATTTGCATAAGATATAATGTGTTCTTAATTGATGATCGATAATTGTGATATTTCGAGCTTGTTGGTCGCCCGGTTAGCGTTTTGGTCGTTTGTGGCTTGTGTGAGTGTGAGACGTGTACTCGTTCGCGATCGCCGCCGCGCTGCTGTAGCAACTTCGGTTTCTGAAAGTGAAACAATGATCGCGAACAATGAATGGGCATTGTGCATGTGTTGTGTCGCCTGCGTGCATCTGTGGCAGAGACCACGTTGGCGTGCTACATTGTAGATGTTCTTGTTGTGTTGCCTGCTAACTTTGCGGAAACGAATTCTGGTGTGATATTTTAAATTAATAAACCTAAAAGAGAAACCCGGCCATGCTGTACTAACACTTGTTAAGATTGTGTAATGAATGTGTTGATTGGTGTGACTGAGTGATCAGTGATGTGATGGAGACTGAAGACTGAAGTCGAGAGTGACTGTAATTTTGACTCGAGTCTTGACCAGGACACTGCCACTGGATGATTTCAAGTTCGGTGTTGGTGTTTGTGTTAAAGAAACAAAATTGTCTAGATCTACTAAAGTCTAAATTGAGCTCGTCATGTTACCGAATGCGGCGCTAATTCGAAAGTGTACCCAGGATCAGATCTCAAAAACTATGGTCAAATCGGCCCTACAGCAAAGTTTCTAGGTTTATTCCGTCAGTAGATACATTGACGAAATAAACCACAACCCTAACCCTAATTTCCCATGAAAATGATTAATTTATGGCAGTTAAACATGCTGTGATTTGTAAACCCTACATGAATCATAACATGTCATGTGGGACTACGTGGGTACACTTTCGAATTAGCGCCCCGAATGCACTATCTGAGTATCGAATATCGATCATTGCACACCACACGGTGACCGAGTGACGTCACGCGTGATTCATGGCGTTGGCTGAAAGTTAGTGGACCGAATTGGGGCCGATTTGACAGTAGTGTTAGAGTTAGGGTTGTGGATATATTTCGGAACTAGCGCTGAAAGTTACGCTGAACCGTTGAAAAAATGGACAAATGTTACCAATGTCAAATATGACACCTAATCTGTAATCAATACTGTCTGTCAGAAAAATTGTGTGAAGTTATTTTTCTACAGTACAAGAAGTTTAATATCATTTTCAATATTGTCAATTTTAAGGGGAAAAGGTACAACTTTCAGCAGTTTGCGTTGCACGGTGAAGCTTTCTCCATAGCCAACACACACTGACACACGCATGTTTGTTAGCGCTGCCAATAACAAGACCAACACCGAACTTGAAGTCACAAATTTGACGAATTTTATAATCCCTAGTCTAGGGGTTGGGCTTAGATCTACACGTAAATCACAAACACCAACCACAGAACTCGGTTCAGCAGACGATATTCAACACCAGCTTCAACATGGACTACAGGAAGTATGTCATGATAATATTAGGTCAACCCGACACCAGGCCTGATTTCAAGTTCAATGTTCTAGTTGTGATGGTGTTGGTGTTGTTACACACCAGATTTCAACACTGAAATTGAAATCACCCGCTGAACTTGTAAACATACCATATTTTAAAGTGGTACATACATGTACATGTAACTCAGAGACTCAGTAAGGAACAGTGTATCAATCTGTTTGTAATCATAATGTTCTGCATCTAGGTCTAAATGTTGTTGCTGTTTATTAACAAATTTCACTTTAAACCTAGAATCAAAATCTAAGTATTCTTACCCATATTCATTTTTTGGTGATAATGTAACACTTTATACAGGGCTCCACACTAACTTTTTTTTCAGTGGCCCGGTCGGGCCACTAAAATCCTTAAAATTCAATTTTTGGTGGCCCGAAATTGAAATTTGGTGGCCCCCAAAAAACAAAGAAAAACATTAAAAAAAATTACATTTACTCTTGCATGATATTTTAGTAGAAAAATAGGCTCTCAGGCCTAAAAATTTGTGCCAGACGGCAGGAATCTTTGTAGATTCTCGCAAAGGAATCCCTTGAGAATCCTAGATTCTCACAAATATTTCATGATTGGGAATGATCTGGAGTCTCCTAGCAAGTTTTGTGAGAATCGTTTTTTTTCTTGCATGTGTATAGTGTAATAAATAAATGAAAACAAACACAGTGTATGTCATAGTTTCATCATTAAAAGTTTTGCTTGACCCGAAAAAATATACTCTGTTTGTGTGCGTAGATGTATGTTTACGTTATCATTCACTGTATCAATTGTGTTCAATATCAGTGTTTGAATTTGTATTTAACTCATATCATGTTAAGGATTCAGCAATAGTAAACCTATACTATGCATATGGAGGCAATAAAAATTTCATGAGGTATCCCAAAATGTGTCCCTATATGTGAATGCACACAATTTTTTAATAAACCTAATGAAAAATGTTTGAAAATAAAAAGTGAAAATGAACAAAATAATGTAACATTTCAGTGTTTATTTCATTCCCCAAATTGCGTAAATTATTACATGGTTCTTATTCAAAATCATTTGAGATGATTTTCTTACAAGAAACACTCCTTCTAAAACTTGAAGATTTAAATTAACAAAGTACTTCATAAAAGGGAACACACAAGAGAAACAGACCAGTGAACAGGACACCATATCTGGCCATTCTCTGGGCCGCCAGCCAAGGCCAGATTTCAGTGGCTAAGTAGCCTACTGAGGTTGTTTCCAGCTGCTCCAAATTCGCCACTTTTTGACCCAACGCCCCCCAAAAATCAGGTTAGAATTTCAGAAACATAATTTCTTACACTCCTGTGACATATCTGTGGTTGAATTTATCACTTTCAAGTGCAGAAATTTACCACCAAAATCGTAAGTTAGAATTGAAATACGAATATTACCACACCATTTAAAACATGTGGGACTAAGCATTCACTAAAGAGCTAACTGGCGCGAATTTGCCGATATCTATGCAACTTGTAGAACTTTAAAAAATTTCATTTTAAACATTCTGCTCACCTTCTCTGCTACTTGCAGCAATTCTTTAATGAATTATTTCCAATATCTTTAAGGTTCTTGTGAGAATTTTTGGTGATCTTCATTTTGTTTTCTTGATGCAAGCTTTCTCTTTCTGAATTAGTTGAAAGTGTGCACTGCCTCTAGATTCGACATCGCGCACGCAATTCCCAGGCCCGCTAATTTTGCGTCTTTGGAAAATCACATTACTAGCAAGAAATTGCCGGATTTCTAGCTAGCCTTTGCTCTGCAAAAATGACCATTTATTTCTTTTACTGATTTGGTATTTTTTAAAGGAAATTCGAGGCTATGTGAACTGCTGGCAGTAAAGAATATATTTAGCTGTAAATTTCGTGGGGGCGATTTTTTTAGATTAATCATTTTGAAAATCGCTCCCGATAATTTTCAGACGGAGGCGATTTTGTAGTTGCGTTCTCCGTTTTGTTAGAAGCAGCGCGGCGCCGATCTTTGCTCACCGATTTTAGGAAAATTGACTCGTAAGGTAATCCATTAATTTTTATCACAAAAATCACATTGACACTATGAAATTTTTTGAAATTTTGGTGGCCCGATCGGGCCACCAAAACCTCCATATTTTGGAATTGTGGTGGCCCGACATCCAATTTTGGTGGCCCCGGGCCACCGCTAGTGTCGAGCCCTGCTTTATAATCCTGAAAATAACTTGAAAATTATCCGCAAAAGTGCCATGAATCAACCGCCTCACACCATTAATTGACCTGGCATAAAACTACAAACTCTATGCATGCCAATCCGTGTTCATTTTCCAGCCAGATAACGAGGATCGCTTTGCTTATGCAAGTAAAAATATAGGGCTTCTGCAAACTGGATGTGCACATCTATAATACCTGTAATTAAGTACAGGAGACTCTAAATAATAAACTCCTTGGGGGCCAGGAGAATTACTTTGTTGTAACAAAATTTTGTTATATCATTAATGGTTGCAAAAACATGATAACACATGAAAAATTTCAACATTAGGATTGGAAAAATGTGTTTGTTGTAATGAGATTTTGTTATATTGGTGTTCTTTATAACAGGAGTCCCCTGTACTTTGCAATAATTTTGTGCCTGTGATTAAAAAGCAATTCTTGTACATGAGTATCCAGTAGATTTTAGTTTGTAATTTATCAGGTATCACAGTGCTCAAAATTAACCTTTTTTTTGTAGCCCTGTTGAGTAACCCAAAATCAAGACTTTTCAATTGTTAATAGTCAGAATAAAAGTTACAGACTTCTCTTAATTAGTCATATTTCGTTTTAGCTCCATAGTTGCAAATTTATGCCAACAGGTGTATTTTAAGCTATCAATTACACTATGTCCAATCTCATGAACTAAGAAACTAATGTATAATTTTGCAGACAGCTGGACTCAGATATCAAATGGACTGCAGAACACCAGCAACATATTTACTTTTACATGAAATTACAAATGATCAAATTGTTGTAATGTTTTGATCCAATTTTATTTTTTTAAAGAAAAAGACTAATATTTATATGTCTAGTGTCACATAAAATAAATTTACAAAATTAAGTGTGTGTGGCTTTTTTTCTCCCTCATAAATGTGTCTGTGACAGTAGACGTACAAACCAAGTACCTGAATACTTCAGACAGAATACTGGATTACTGTTGGGTGGAGGAGCTGTGTGGCTGATCCAACATGGCAGAAGTGGATCCAGAGACATTGCTGGAATGGCTCCAGATGGGACAAGGGGAGGAGCGGGATATGCAGCTGATAGCTCTGGAGCAGCTCTGCATGCTTCTGCTGATGTCCGATAATGTGGACAGGTGTTTTGAAAGGTGAGTAGGGACGATGCACTGTTCATATGGCAAAAAAAAATTACAGCCTGTGGTAATCCCGATGACAGGGATTACATCTCAGAGGATAAAGAGTTATGATTAAAGGTCCTCTGACATGGGAACGCATGTTGACTTGTTGATGCCTATTTGTCTGTACTCTGTGCATCACCAAATCACTAAATATTGTGTGAACGTATGCCTCATTTATTTTAAAATCGTTTTTCTACAACCTGCTAAGCCCCACCTCTAAAAAATCATCTTTATTGAACAATAAACGAAGTTATGTGAGTGTGACTTTCCATTCAGTGTCATACAGTGATGTTTTTATGGAAATGTTTCTCTCTGACTTTAATGTAGCAATGACTATCGGAGGGGCATTGTGTGATGCTATTACAGGTGTACATGTGCACGTAGTAATAGCAATGAATGTGAAGGCACATAACTTTGTCTATTGTTCAGCTCAAGCATTATAAGATGATGAAGTCACATCTGGAGGATTTTTTTTTAGAGGTGGAGTTTAGCAAAGTGCAGAAAAATGTTACAAAATTTTTAAATACTAATGAGGTATATTTTCACAAAATATTTAGTGATTTGGTGATGTACAGTAGTGAGTACAGACCAATAGGCATCAACAGAAGTCAATATGCCTTCGAATGTCAGGGGACCTTTAAGCACTTATGGTTATGATTTGGTTTGGGGGTCAGGGCAGGGTTAGGCTAGGGTTGGATTGACATTTATGCCGAGTTTATTATGGACCATAGAGTAATAGTTTTGGTTGTTCCATGTTGCATTGTCAGTGGAGCAACTGTCAAACCACGGACCATAGAGTAATAGTTTTGGTTGTTCCATGTTGCATTGTTAGTGGAGCAACTGTCAAACCACAGCCTACAGTATTGTGATAGAGATCAGATAGTGATTGTGATGAATAATAATGGTAATAGTGACGATGATGGTAATGGTTGATTGTGCTGAATGATGGAATGATGATGATGATGATGATGATGATGATGATGTCTGTGTATCAATTTTTTTTCATGTGTGATTGAGTGGCAGTAATGATTGGGGAGGGGGAGGTTGGCAATGAAAATGAAAATCTACAGCCTGGAAACTGTAAAGTTTTATTCACACACTCATAATAATTCATGAAAATAGATACAATTATGTACTCACGTGATAATGTAATACCATAACATGTAGAAAATGGCTTCAATCCTTGCCTTAGAACAAAATAAAGTTTTTCTCTTCAGCTTCTGATTAAAGAGCCAAGATTGTATTATTTTTTTAACTTGCATGTAATAACACTGTCCTAGCCCCTAGCTTCCATTGCCATATGGCATAATTCTCTATTGGCATTGATGAAGCTTGATCCAGTCATGAAGAGCCAATGATGTTCATCCAGATTTGATCCTTCATGTTTATAAAATTTTTATTAATTTGCTCATGAATTAAAATTGACTTCACCTTGGATAAATTGTAAATATAAAGTTCTAAACAGGTACATATAAATAGCAAATCATATGCTGGATGAAATAATTGATATGAACCTCTGTGCTCCCTCAATGTACCTGATTCATATCTTATGTACTGACAACTGAATATTTGCCAGGTGTCTTAAAATAGAAATTAAATTTATCTGACTCATAAAATTAACCCAGTTTAATGCTAAGATCTAGTGTTTTCCTCTCCTGCCTCCATTAGCTATAATTTAGGGCAGTGTGGGCAACGGCGGAAACTAGGAAATATGACCTACATGTAGAAAATAGGTTACGTAAAATTAAATGAGTTAAAACCAGTTGACATGTATGCTACACCCTCAAGGTGCTGAATTTGTTTTTATTTTTGTATAGTTCATTTTGGATGCTTGTTTCCTAATTATTTTGTGGCTACTTTAATTACAGGCCCACAGGGTGTGCATCTACACATATTCCTAAAAAAATTAGCATAACATTTACTGTCCATGACTCCATGTGCATTTAATTTCATCATACTGTAGCCTAGAAAAAAAAGTTTATGTAAGAATATCTTATTCCAGGTATTCAGATATATTTAGTTTTGTAATTCTTGATTGTAAGTTTATGTACATTTGTGAGAATGTGAAATGGATATTTTCCTCTGCCATTACATACATGTAGTTGGTAGGCCTAAATGTTAAGAAAACTTAAAGGAGACATTTATAGAAGGACCAGAAATATGATGATATACATATCTACAGAGAGCTTATAAGCCCTACAATAAGCTTGAATGTCATTCAAGCAATATAACCCTCCCGCAAAAGCGAAATTAGAGTGAAAACATCACCCTAACCTCCGGGCCGACTGCGCTCATTTGCTGTCTGAAAACGGCCTTTCGCTGTGACGTCACATAAGGGTTCGTGGACTTGTGGGCAACTTCCGGGTACGTAGCTACATACATATTTAGCTGGAAAGACAATCCTGAACTTCTGTGTTATTTTCCCTTATGAAAATGATAGGTAGGCCTTATACAACATCGTTTGCAATTATGTCTCATTATTTCCAACTTAATATTCTAAGGACGTATTGTTTGGTGGAAAATACTGAAAATAAAAAAGAGGAAAAGACCGTCAACCTCCAAGGAGTGACGGCTGTGTTTGCACTATTCTGGGAGGTCAGTGTTCTGAGTCGGCCAGCGATTTGCACCATCAGCCGGATACTTTACCTCTTTCCACCATGGAAGAACACAGTTGATAATTAAATCATTATGAATAACATCAAAGAAGAGACCGATTTAGTCTACCGTAAACTTCGTATCAATTTCTAGACGAGCTTGAGTAAAAGTCGAGGTGATTCTGCTGGGATTACATGTACGATTCATGGGCGAGTAATGCAGTTGTAGCGGTAATGCAGCTCTAGCTGTGGCAGCCTCGGATCTGACTGAGCTCGCCTCCAGGCAGCTTGGCCGCCAGGCACGCGGGCCTGGTATCAGATCGCTAGCTGGTGGCTTTACATTACCTGCGCGTGACAAAGATTTGTTAATCGTGAGACACATGTGCAGTTCAACAAAGCCAAAACAAATGCAGTTAGATCAGTTTGATAGAAATAACTGTCTGTTTTCTGGAACATTCATGAATTTGAGATCACTATGAATGCAGATGGAGGACCCCCGGGGCGGACCATCTAAACAAAATGGACAAAATAAATCATCGGGAGACCGATGCATGGTCATGCATGTGGTACAATGTTCAAGACGCGGCATTCTCTGTGCAGCTAGCTATCAGTGGCATGTGCGCCGGTGCTTCGTCATCTCCTCCCCCGGAGCGTCGGCGGCTTACCCTCGTATTTCCCTGTTGTCTTCTTCCCCACTATCGCTCACCCAACTTCCATCAAAATCCTCATTTTTACTTTCTTCGCTCCATTCTTTTTCATCACTCAGATCAGCCTCATGCACAGACTTCAAACTCCAATAAAAGACTATTTTGTAATTTGTACAAATTCTTCGCCCGTTATTGATATTTGCTGTAATTCTACAGAGTTTACAAAGCTTCCGAGATAGCGTTTCTGCCGGAACTACTATCCATTGAATAACACACACAGTAAACAAGCATCGCAATAGTACGAAACCAAAATAAAACGAAGCGAAACGCAGAGAAATACAGTATTCTATGTAATTTGAGTAGAAATGGAAAAAGAAAACTTAGACTTTGTTATGTCTGAGGAAATTTTACCTCGGAACGTGACTCTATAATAAGTTAGTTTTGTTCTCAAACACAACTTCTAAGTTCAGGTTTGTTTTCAAGCTGTACAGCTCTCGCACACACCAGCGAGTTAAACACAAATTTTGTCCCTATTTCTGTGCCAACAATGACATAAATAATGATATCAGGATATGTTCTAGCACATGAGAGGACGAATGTATGTCAGATATTGACAATTCAAGCAATATTGAGCCGTTTTGAGAGTACATGTATGGAGCTGACACACACTCTATGGACATTGTGCGTTTATCGCAGTCCGTCGCGTGAGCTGCGTGAAGTATAACCCGGGTGTGAAGTCACACAAAAAGGCCCTTTTCTGCGGACGGTTTCGGAGTTGGGAGAGGGTCAATTTATCACAAGTTTATTTCCATAAAACCCGAAGCTGATGACACACTTTCATGGCATGTTAACTGCATGAAATGCTTAAAGAACTGATTACATTATAAAATAAACTAAATTTATTGGATTTTATTTCCTATGAATATCAACTTTAAAATCAAAAGTTCTTTGATCACATGCAAGTGATGAATAAATACATTGCAGTATTATGGGCATCTCTTTTGTTCCATTATTTTCATTTCTTTCCCTTTCTTTGAGCATGAGGTAAGTAACATCATGTGATATTGATATGTTGAAAGCTGGAAAAAATAATCTTGATATGTATTATGCAAGCAATAACCTTGTCAAGTATGAAAATAAGCTGTGAGTGCTTTAAATAGCAACTTTGAAACAAGATCATTTTTTTTATTGTAATGCATTGCGATGATTGCTCTTGTAAATGGTTACATTGCTGACAAACAAAACCATTTAATAGTGACTTTCACAATGAATACTTCATGATGATCAGGTTGAGAGCTTGTCCTAATATGTTAATGTAAATTCAGTTTAAAACCTCAATACCAACAACATGACATTCATTATAGGGTTATGAGTATAGCCTAGTACTATGTAGAGTAGAAATACAATGATATGAAGTAGTCAATGTCAATTAGTAATCATCATGGCATTTCTGACCATGATGTACAAACCTCAGTTTACAAACTTGTGAATAAAGATCCTTTGCCAGCTAATCTGAATTACAACTTGCCACTTGAGGGGGGGGGGGGGGCAGGATGAATGGGAGGGAGGGGAATAGTTACATGTACAGTTAACCCTTCAAAACCTTTTTGATTTTGCTATGACACACATCCTCCATAGACCTCGGACCGAGACATATCTTTACATGTCATCAACTAGTTAACATTCAAGTAGGCCTTATGTGAATTCCTGCAGGGGCTGTTTTTTGCAAAAAGAGAAACTGTTATTGTGCTAATGCTGTAATATTTCATGGATATTTCCAAAACTGAGTTAACCTACTGTAGTGTGGAATACAGATGAAGTAGGGGTCATGAACTTACTGACATGGACATGTTCGATAGTGTTTATTATTTTTGCTTTGTCTGGAATTGCTCCAACTCGAACCTATTATGATCAGTCCAACACCTCATTGTTTGTATATTATGAACAGTGTGTGTGTTGGTGGTAATGTTGTGCCCCTAAATGTAATAAGATGGCCAAGTGAAACCTCAAATTTAACATGGTTTGGGGTAATGATTGTCAGTTAGTGGTCAGTTAACCTCCTGGATACAGCCTTAGTACTGGCATTGTTTGTACTGTGTCTTACGTCTTATGTCTTCTTATGGTCCTATGCGCAGCAACTGCTATTGGTCAGACAGTCAGGAGTCTCCCAATGTGGTTGCCTTGAGGCTTTTATTTTCACCATGTCATCTACAGGATGTAGAAATAACTGTAACCATAAGGAAATGACTAACAACTGGCTCCCCAACATTGCATGACACATGTGTTGCCAATATGACTTGTACATGTGTGTACATGCATTAGGTTTACGAGGTGAGGATGTTTGTGTACTGAATGTGTTTTTACCTGATTTTATGGATGGAAACATGATTCATGTACATGTAACTAGTTCATTAGAGTGTACAAATTCAAATGATATGACAATGAAGTCAGCAGCTGTCAATCACAAGCCAGACATCGCTACTTTCGGTTGAAAAGAAGTGAAACAACAAAAATGTATCATCATAAATGAAAAGAATGGTTGTTGAAAGACTGATTTGTTACCACTTGGCCATATTTGGTGAGCCAGACTTGCTGTAGGGCAAGGCTACTTGAAATGATTACCAGTTGTCCTCTACTAAGGTCAAATACCAACCCAAATAAACAGTTTTATTGATATGTGTTGGTCAGTCCTTTGTGCACAAAGGGTAGTTCCATTGTCACACCCACATACAGTGTATTGGGACAAGGTACATGTACAATGTTAACCCATTGCCATTCTAGCTGGTCAAAACTTATCGTTATTTGTTCCTTGTTTCAACAGAAGACATAGTTTTAACAAGTAGGATCAATTTTTAGCTCATCCGGCCCGAAGGGCCCGATGAGCTTCTGCCATGGCGTGGCGTCCGGCGTCCGTCCGTCCGTCCACAGTTTTGAAAATGCTTATTCTTCGTCATTTCTCAACCGATTTTGATTCTGATTGTTTCATATGATAGGGCTAGGTGGGGGATTTAAAACTTCTACACAGAATCGTGAAATTCATTACATTTTTTAATTTATGCAAATTTATTCGAAA